>PITA01011063.1:0-69182 GCA_004023965.1 Spilogale gracilis
AGAGAGAGAGAGAGACAGGAGTAGGGTAGAGAGAAACTATGATCTTAATCAATGGTATCCTGGAGAGTTTGCATAGCATAATGGCACCCCAGAATAACAGGCATTAGCAGTGCAGAGTAGCAACAACATTGGAAACCAGAATTACTGGCACTGAAATGAAGGATCTAGTCACGGATCCAACTAGCCTAGAATATTTGGAAAAACTGGCAAACAAGACTGAGTCGTTTATTAAAAGCCACAAAACACTCAGGAGTAAAGGACATTGCATATTGGGCTAAAAAACCAAGATTGGACCAAAAGCTAGTAAGTACTCCAGAGCTGAGAGATTCAGAGGCAGCCGAGTTTATAAGGCAAGAGAAAAGATAATGACGAAGACAAATTAAGGGAAGGCATGAGAGCCACCACTTTCAAGAAGACCTTAAAATTAAGCCAACTTGTGCCTCAGAGATAAAGTTTTTATACATTTCCCACTGGGATAGAAGCAACCTTTTAGAGTGCAATCAGTTTGAGGCTTCCAGCTGGGAGAAGGTGAACAATGTCAGGAAGAAAGCTTGCAGGTTTGCCTGACTACTGAAGGAAATATTGCTCCCCACCCCCCAAAAATAAGTAAGTCCAAGGAAGTAGATTTATTAAAATCATGACATTTTTACAGTCCAGGAGTACTGATTCAAAATGGAAGACTCTGGATTTTGTTAACTATCATCTAGCAGCCCCATTCCCAAAGCACTATTGCTACCCCCTCAGATACACATGAGTCGGCTGGGATGCTGGGATCAGGACCTGAGCCGAAGGCAGACGCTTAACGACTGAGCCACCCAGGTGCCCCATGATAAATGAAATATTTAGAGGATTTTTAAGTAAGTGAAATGATTTGGGTGAGTTAGAGCATTCCAGGCCATGGAGACCACAGGCGCTTACTGATAATAACAGACTTTATACAAATATAAAGTCTGTCTTGATGTTGATCACATTGCAGAAATCTTAACGAGACTCATGTTTTATACTAACTTTGTTTTGTTCTTTCATCAAAAAAGTCCCTTCATGAAGGAGCCTTATGATTAATAAATATATATTCTACAAAAAAGTTTTGTTTAAGGAGATATCAGTGTAAAGCATGAGTATCAATTTTTGATACTTTGAGATGTTCTCAATGTCTTTCTTTCCTCATGTTATTTGCTCTTTATGTTTTTCTAGTTGCTGTGTTTTCTATCCCTATCGGCTGTTACTGAGTGTATTCAGTTCTAAAAATCCTCATATATCAAGTTGCAAAATCAGTTATACTTAATGTATGTTAATGACTCATCAGAGAGTAGCATACAGATTTTTTTTCTCTTATTTGTGAAACTTTTAGCTGTTTTTCAAATGAATGGAGATCTCTATTGCCAGTTTTTGTTTAGCAGTGTTTTTTTTCTTGACTATACCAGAAATCATACAACAACATAGTAGGCATGTCATCCCTGTTTCTCCTATAACCATGTTTTGCCAAATGTGGGAGAAGTTGGTACATGAAGAAATAATCAAATCCCTTCACTTCTCGTGTCTTGTTCTCTATTCCTCTATCCCATGTTCACTCTTGATTCTCTATCTACATTCTGTCACCTCAGTCTTGACCTTTTAGAGAACAGACTTTCTATTTGGGAGTATAGAAACTCCAGAGTATTCATTGCATGCCCCAAATCATCAAATATTTCTCTGCTTTTATTCATTCAGCAAATATTTAGGATGTCCACTATGTACCAAGAATTGTATGAAAAGCTGAGAGTATAATAATGAGCAAAACAAGATATGTTTTCTGTTGTCAGGGATATTTCCATTTAGTAGAGTGGACATATATTGGACGAATAACGCCACAAACAATAAAGTATAACTGGCATAGTACCATGCAGTACTGGTCCATGATACTTGAAAAGCATACAATGTGAAGTTTCTGGACTACTCGGAAGGGCTAAGGAAGTGATGTTATATCTGATAACTGAAAAAAAATTTTAAAGATTTTATTTATTTGACACAGAGAGAGAGACAGCGAGAGAGGGAACACAAGCAGGGGGAGTGAGAGAGGGAGAAGCAGGCTCCCTGCCGAGCAGGAAACCTGATGTGGGACTCGAAACCAGGATGCTGGGATCAGGACCTGAGCCGAAGGCAGACGCTTAACGACTGAGCCACCCAGGTGCCCCATGATAAATGAAATATTTAGAGGATTTTTAAGTAAGTGAAATGATTTGGGTGAGTTAGAGCATTCCAGGCCATGGAGACCACATGAGCGAAAGCCCTGTGTTTGAAACAAGGCATGTTGAAGGGTGAAAGAAGACTAGGGTGCTTAGAGCACACACATGTGGCACAAGATGGTGTTGGAGAGGAAAAAATAGAGGTCAGACTATGTAAGAGCCCATAAGTCATGGCTTTTTAAGACTTTTGATCTTATCCCAACAGCAGCAGGAAGTTATTAAAAGGTTTGCAGGGGGGAAGGTGCACCTGTGCGTGCATGTGTGTGTGTGTGTGTGTGCATAAACCTATGCATGTGTTTGGTGGGTGAGATGATGACAATGTGGGGCGATATGATTGTGTTTCCATTTTTTTAAAGGAATAATTTATTTATTTGACAGAGAGAGATCACAAGTAGGCAGAGAGGCAGGCAGAGAGAGAGGAAGAAACAGGCTCCCTGCCGAGCAGAGAGCCCGACACGGGCCTCGATCCCAGAACCCAGAGATCATGACCTGAGCTGAAGGCAGAGACCTTAACCCACTGAGCCACCCAGCCACCCGATTGTGTTTTCATTTTGAGAGAAGAGAATTAGGGTAGCATGAGAATGGCCCTAAGAAGGCTGCCTGGAATAACCTTGCAGTTGTTCATGTAAAATACAATGGTGGTTTACAGCTTAGCCTAGAGAAGTGATTGTAGAGAAAGAGAAATGGACGTGCCAGAGATAAGGAGTATATCCAACAGCGTTTGAGGATGGGTTGGGTATGGGTTTTGAGGGAAAACCAAGTGGCAAGATAGTTCTTAGCTTTCTGTTGTGTGCAGATAAAGGAATTCTGGTATTATGAACCAAGACAGAGATATTAACTGACGTAACTGATGCTATGAGGTTGAAGTTGACTTCATGATTGTCCTTAGCATTCTTACTCTCTCTTTCTTTCTCTTCTTGCTCCCTGGTGTAGTGAATGACTCATTATTCCCCATGACAGGTAAGCATCTTTAATCCATCTAATGACTTAGCCTCAGATAAATCTATGGTTCCTCATCCCAGCTCCCAGGGAATCTCCACCTTTCTACCCGTAGACCATTTTCTGATATCTGTGACTCTGGTATTTTCTGTATACTCTCTCCAATCCCCACTACTAAGCTCTTAGCAAAAACTTTCTTTTAAATAAATCCATCCTTATTTTAAACAACTAAAAACTTACCCATAAAGCACTTTGACTATTAAATATATCACTCTCTCATGGAGATGTTGAATGTAGGGTAACATGAAATGCTCTTTTTCCAATCTATAATAAATAAAGAATTATATTTTTGAGATGCCAACAATGCAAGTATAATTACTATGACATAGATATATTCCCAAGAATAAATTCATAGAAGGTTATAAAAATTGAGGTTGTTCACTTAGTGTGCCTTGTATTCTAAGCCTTGTGCTAGCTATTTCCACACACAGGATCACACCCACTCATCAGTCAACTTTAAGGGGAAAGATAAAACATTCTCCATATTTACAGACAGAGGACCTGAGGCTTGCTCCACATTGAATCCCCAAGGATTAATGTTATTATGGTACATGCTGGGTTCCATAAATAATTTTTGGACAGATTAATGAAGGTTTGAATGAATGAATAATTGAATCAAGTCTTCATTCAAAATGTGTTGGGATTTGTGTGTGTGTGTGTGTGTGTGCGTGTGTGTGTGTGCATGCAAGTGTGCCATTGGCAATGAGAAGATCCTGAGCAGAGTGGTTTATGAATATGATTCAGTATAGCAGCTCTTGTTTTTTTTGTAAGTTAAGACTTGCATTTCAAGGCATTTTACTTCCTTCTAAAACCAATCTCAATACATTGTTCTGATGTTTGGTCAACTTTCCACCTCAACCATGTTAGGTGTCACGTGCCTGATTTCTCCAATTTGTGTCTTGAATCCATTCTAAATATAATATACATGTTATTTACAATTCCCTGTGCCCTAGACAGGAGTCTATCTCCTTTTCAAATATTCTGTCTTTGTTAATCCTGTGTTGTTATTGGTAAGAATGAACATGCCTTCGGCACCTGGGTGGCTCAGTAGGTTAAAGCCTCTACCTTTGGCTCAGGTCATGATCTCAGGGATCGAGGCCCACATCGGGCTCTCTGCTCGACAGGGAGCCTGCTTCCTCCTCTCTCTCTGCCTGCCTCTTTGCCTGCTTATGATCTCTCTGTGTCAAAGAAATAAATAAAAATCTTAAAAAAAAAAAAAAAAGGAATGAACATGCCTTACGTGTTACTGAAGGAATTCGGAGGATGAAAGGCATCAGAATGGCTCACTCTGTCCCTTTTGCAAATTCACTATCCTATGTAAACAAGGCCACTCTCTGGGGATGAGAGGAGAGAAAGAAAATAAACTGCCTCAGTCTGGCCTCCAGGAAATTAAGGACTTTATTTTCACATATTTCCATGCCCACTGCCTAATTAATGGCAGATAGTGCTGAATTACAAATGCTCCCTGAGTGTTGCCTCACAGGTTCTTTGAAAGCAGATCTGATCTTGCCATACTGCTTGCCAGGCTCTGATATAAGGTCTAACTCCTGTAATTCTCACCACAGCTCTGTGATGTTATTTGCTATTCTCGTGCCCATTTTACAGATGGGAGAACCTAGAGACAGAAGAATAAGTAGTGTGGCAGGGTCACACAGCAAGTAAATGACAGCCTCAGGATTCAAATCCCGGCCTCTGGCTCAAGAGCCTGTGCTCCTAATCTTGGGCAGCGCTGCCTCCAGAAAGAAAATTCCTGGCTTTACTGAGCACAGAAATGACTGATACATATCTTAATGATGCCTCTCTCTTTGAAAATAGTGCTATTTGTGGAAGTAATGGGAGTTCATCTGGATAAATACTACTGAAAAGGCCAGTTTCCTCAAAATAATTGTTAAAAACATGTGAACAATCTTTATTTTTATGTGTTATTAATATTTTCTGTGTCCAGATTTAGTTTTAAAGGGAAACCCTAATAGTTTTTTTTTAATTTCCAGACACGATTAAAACATAACGCAATTTTGTAGTCACAAATGTTTATTGTCATTGTCTGTTTTTGTTTTAAAAAATCATTTTTGTGCTGTTTAAATTTGACACTACCCCTCCCATAAAGGAGATAATCTGTGGTATCGGGCACTAAGAAACTACTCCTGCTAGTTGGTGATTATTCAGAAGCAGCTGAAAAGGGGTAAAGAACCCCCACAGAAGTCCTCAAGAGGGAATTCACCCCTTCTTCAAACAGTGGAGAGCACTAACTAGGCAGAGCGCTGTCCGGCCCCATTCGCGGTTGTGCCCTTGGCTGCCATTCCACAACCCTGCCCCTTTACAAAGGGTAGATCATTAAGCCATCCAGCGGTGGGGAGTATTTTCATATAGCTCTTGCCCTTTATAACAGCCTGGCAGTGAGTGACCATAATAAATTTTGCACTGCTCTGTGAGCCTGTGACACAATGCACTGCTGGAACAGCGGGGGTGTTAGAAAATCCATTATTTGAAATTTTTGTTTCTTTTCCTTACTAGATTCCATGCTGTTCTTTTCCTGTCATCTTGTTCCTTTTTTTCCTATCTATTGTTTTGAGGGTTTTGTGTCTGACAGTTCTTTTCTGCTGCTGGTTTTGTCCTTTTTGTTACCTTGTTTCTGCCTTCATGGGCTCCCCCACCCCACCCCCCTTGGTCTTATGTGTTGCGAGCTTCATTCTCCTTTTCTGTCATGCAGTCATTTGCTTTACTTTTCTTTCTCTTTCTGCCTTATTGTCTCATATAATACAGAAAAACAAATTCTCTTTTTGTCGGCATTCTTTTACATGGTGTTTTGTGGTTGTCATTTTCCCTTCAGGATAGATGCACTTTACTGGATGTGCTATTCATTTTGGTTCCAAGAATCCAAAACACATGTCCAGAGGAGTGCCAAGGCTGATGGCAATAAAAAACAATCAAAACAACCAGTAGAATAGTTCTTTGGGAACGGCACAAGCCTATTTCTTCCCTGTAGATCAAGCCACAGAATCTGTAAGTTTTTGTTCCTAATTTTAGATTATTCAATCTCTTTCTCCTTCTCCAAGTAGATCAAGTCCAAAGTGGCAACTGTTTTGACACTCTTCCTTGCAAATCTACCTACCTCCTATTTCCATAATTGTTTTTCCATTGATGAACACGGCCTGAAAAGCTAGTTCTGATTCAGTTAATCCACGACTTACTAATCCAGCGACTATACTGTGTCAGGAGTGGTGCAGGTGGTGTGGACATTGGAAACCGTGACGTTTGCTCTTTTTGCCTTCTTCATTTGCTCATGTCCTTTACCCCTAACTTCTTTCTGTGGACACATCACATATTGTCATTTGTCATCCTGTCTTCTCCACTCTCTTCCTTGACTCCTTTGGAACTAGCATTCCTCGTTTTTACATAGATTGATTTACAAAGAACTTGTGATATTTCTATATAAGTTCAGTGCATTGGATTAGAAAGCTCAAATCTTGGCAGTGAACACCCAAGAATGTACCAGACTCTTAAACCCATTTTTGTGTTGCTATTAATAAATAAATAAATAAATAAATAAACAAACAAACAAACAAACAGGAATAGTGACCTGACTTCTGGTTTTTATACTATTTTTATTTTTATTTTATACATTTTTATACTATTTGCAGTAGCTGAATTTAATTATGTCAATATGTATACTTATTAATTAAATAAACATCTACAATGAAGTTCTTCCTTTCACATTCCTAGTTCTTTTTCCTTTTAAATGTTTTTCTCTCTATTTGCTTTTGCATGCTTACTTCTCATTTTGTAAACTTAACTATGTTCTAACCCACTTCTCCTGAATCACCATCAATATTCAGTTTGGTCTACCTCTTTTATGTTTTCATATTTCCTCTCTCTATTTTTTTATTATATTTTAGTCCAGTGTTATTACTGTTTTAACTCTTGTTGTAGTTATTATTTGACTGACTGAGTTTTTTAGAGAAAGAGGGGGCAGAGGGAGAGGAAGAGAGAGAATCTTCCACTGTGGAGCCTGACACAGGGCTCCATCTATCTCATGACCTTGAGATCATGACCGGAGCTGAAATCCAGAATCAGAAGCTTAACGCATTGAACCACCCAGGCACCCCTATAGTTGTTATTTTAAATAAGAATTGCTATGATAGCTAAAAAAAAGTTAGCTTACTGTTTTCTACTGCTTAAATGATTTCTTCTATCTCTCTACTGGTTTCCTTTATAGTTTTAATCTCTTTACCCTTCCTCATGTCTCCAAATTTCCAGCTAAGTATTTTCATGTTTTCTTTATTCTATAATTTCTTTTTCTCTTTTCTTGCCACTTTGACTTCTACCCCTTAACTTGTTCTATATAAGTTGTTTTTTCCCCCCTTTTTTAAAGAAACGCTAGTCCCTTTAACATCACTCTGCAAATGCATGGGGATGACTTCGCTAATTTTATTTTTAGTAATTGGCCTTTCAGAATAAACTCCCAGACATGTAATATAGGTCATTCTGTGCACCCACAAGTCAGTTGTCCTGTCAGCTTCCAGGTACAGTGACATTCTCATGTTAGTGTCTCAGATAATTCACATTGCCAATTTTTAAGTATTTCCTTCTTAGTTGGGATAGATAGAACTATGAAATAGTTGTAAAAGGAAAAGGGAGACAACAGACTGAAAGTAAGTAAGTAAATTTGATATTTAGGACACTTGCATCCTTAAAGGATGTTACAGGGAAAATACTTTTGGTGACGGGATAGAAGATGAGAAGATCAGGAACCTCTCACAGATTCGTTCCTGTGGGCCAGGCCTGTTACACTGATTCTACCAAACGGCCCTGGTTTTGCATGAAGTATGTCCAGTTCACCCTGTAATTTCATCCATATCATTACTAGATGTCTCTGCCTTGACTAGGCGATATTGCTAGTTTGCATGCCTTTGAGATGGTGCTCTAATTTTTAAAGATTAAAAGTCTTAGTCTCTTTTGAATCAGCTATTGCATTTTTATTAGCCAGGTTCCACTTATGACTTAAACACTTGAGTGATAATATTTTGAAATTAGTATATAAAATAATGTGAAACAATTACGTCATATCTTTTTATTTTTATTCTGATTCTGTGACCTCTAGTCTAAAAGTGTCCATTTTAAAGCAAAACCTATCCTCTTTTTTTTTTTAAAGACTTTATTTATTTATTTGACAGAAAGAAACACAGCTAGAGAGGGAACACCAGCAGGGGGAGTGAGGGAGGGAGAAGCAGGCTTCCCACCAAGCAGGGAGCCTCTGATGCTGGGCTCTATCCCAGGACTCCAGGATCATGACCGGAGCTGAAGGCAGACTCTAAATGAATGAGCCAGCCAGGCACCTCAACAAACCTGTCATCTTTGAAAACAAGCCCTCTAAAAATAAGCTATTAATTTATCAGTTAATTTATTTCACTGACCCCTCTACTGAAAACTTTTAGATAATCTTGGATTTGTCAGATGAGATAGCTGCCTACTGAAGTAGCCCAGTTTTGTATATAGATGACCAAATACAAAAATATTATGGGCAACCCGCATCCCAGTATAAGTTGTGAACATAAAAAGAAAGTAGATCAATTTGGAGGGCTAGATTATTAAATATATATGTTATTGAATATATTACTTAAAAATATATATATATATGGTTGTATATAGTAATTAGGAAGCTTTTTGAGTCTGGCATTTTGGACTAAATCTAATGACTTAAGTATTTAATTCCTTCCTTCTCACCACCAATAGCTAGTATTATAGAATTTAATTTCACTTAGTTAAAAAAAGTTTCAATATCCTTATGACTTCCTTTTCCTTCGTCACCCTCCCCAATCATTCTTACATCTCTCTCTCCCAGCCCTCAATATGGGTGGTTCTCAGGTCTGAGAACTCCTTTTACCTCACCGAATTTTAATTTTTCTTCTCATATTTAAATTTATCTATTTTTTCAGTTATATGTCTATTAGAAATTTCTATTTCTTCAATTATATTTTTCTTCTTGTTTACCTGGAATTGTTCTTGTTTGAATCTGCCGTATGGTTTCTGATTCTCTTAGAATCATCACTGCTGTTTTTGATAAGAATTTGTAGGATTGGCTTACATTCCTAAAAACAAATAGCTCTCATTTTTTGAGAGTTTATTATATGTGTCAGGTAGATTGTATTTTTAATTCTCAGCCAACCCTCTGAGCTACTACTAACATTATCCCTATTTTTGCAGATGAAGAAACCAAAGCACAGAAAGGTTAAATAGCGTGTTCAAAATTCTGAGGGCAGGAAGTGGCCAAGCCAGGACTCAGGGCAGGAGTATTGGACTGCAAGTTTGCACCCTTTACCATTACTTCATAGCTCCTCCTGTAAAATGATGCCGGATTACATTAACTTGCTTTTAATCTTGATGTAAGAATGAGTGATTTCCCTACTGTATCTTTCTTCTGCATTAATTCTAAAGAAAGCAGCCGTAACTATAGTGCAGAGTGGAGCGGGGAACAGGGAGTTTGAATCCTATAATCTTAACCTTTTGGTCCATATTCTCCTTGCCATACCTTCTTGGTTTCCTTCTGCCCACCACCCCATGAGATTAGTTTACACATGAAGGTAATTCTTGTCCTGTCTCCATTATTAGAATAAACACTTTCAAAGCGCAAGGTCTGTATCATCTTAGTGTTCGTACCCTTCACATCGCCTTGTAGATGAATAGTATCCAGATAAAGGGCCACAATCACAAACCCTGGCAGGTGAGTGTTCCTAGGTGCTTCTGCCGTTCAGTGCTGCTGTTACATGCTTTTCATCATATTACTGGAGAAAAAAAGGCAAGGCATACTTTTCTGTGGTTTAGGTCGAATAGAGACGTGTTAAAGCCCTTCCCAAGTGGTCTGTTTTGCAAAAACTTCCTTCAGTTTTACACATTTTTATTTTCTTCATTCACTGGAATAGAGTGCACACGAGGAAGCAGAGTGACTCAACTAAGCAGTTAACTGTTTATTTTGTAGAATCCAACAATCACATATACTTGTACAGGTTTTGTCGAATTTTTAATAAATACTCCAAAAGAGCTTATGTTTTTATTTTGAATTACAATCCGACAACATTTAATCCCTTGTTATTGCTTTGTCAGATTTTTAATTGAATTATTCAAAACATGAAACAAAAGGAAAGAATTGTACATAGCACAGTAATATGAGCAGAATTACCAGAGTGCTGAGAATTATTAAAGAGGACATTATGTTTGTTAATCGGGCATTTAATTTTGCTCCTGTTTGTTGATGAAAAACATCCTCTTGGAAAGGATTTTTTTCAAAAACCTTAATTGTGACAATGCCTGCTTAACATCCATGAATATACTGTTCAGCAAAAGCTGTTTGAAATCTAACTAGTCAAAAAGATTCCTAATTTCCATTTTAACTCCAAGATGGCTGACCAGCATCCCGGTCAGATTGGTCATCAGTGTACAGGAAAAAGCAAACCTTCCAGAAGTGGCTTAAAAAATGAAAAGTGGTTGGAGGAAAGATTTTAAACTATAGCAAAAAAAAAAAAAAGGAATACTCTCCCGACTCATGTTATGAGGCAAATATAACCTTCTTATTGAAATGTCAGTATTAGAAGGAAATTGCAGGCTACCCTGACTCCTAAACATTGATATGAAACACCAAACAAAATATTAACATGTTGTGTCCAGCAATGTGTAAAAAAAGTGTACATGGCCTGACCATGTGGGCTGATTTCCATAAAGCAAGGTTGGTATAAACAGCCCCCCCAAATCAGTTAATGTAAATCATCACTTAAACAGGTAGATCTGTATTATCTTAATCCAGGGAAATAAATGAAAAACAATTTCACATATATCAGTGTGTGTTGTGTGTATACATACATTTATAGAAGTAAACAGTTGAATTTTTGTTCAGTAATAATATGCAAGTATGTATAGTTATGCCTACATAAACATGGGGAGAAAATGAAAAGGGTGCACCTTATTGCTCCTAGTGGTGAGAAACTCTGAGATTAGGAAGAGGGAATTTTATTTCTTATTTTGTACAATTGTCTAAATAGGAACAATTGTTAATTATGTGTTTTAAAATATAACTGTCTCAATAAGTCAGGTTTTAAAAGGACATTTTTATGTTTGAGGGGACAGGATGTGATTCTGTAGTTAAAATAATTTCACCACCATTATTGTAATTAAGCTAGGAAATGCTATTATGTGGCATTAACTAAGGCCCGAATGTTGGTCTGTCTACCCAAAGAATAAAACAGGTGTATCTGAAGTTATATTGCCCCATTTCCAAAATTCCTTGGAATAGTAATTAACAAGTGCAGGTTAACTTTTGGGAAGAGTGTCAGGGTGTTTGTTTTGTTTTGTATTTTTAAGAAATAATGACCAAAAATAAATCGTCTTAAACTCATTTCCTCGATCCAGGATTCCTTCCTATGCAATAGTACAAAAATGTCTAGTTTCCATCCAATGAGAAATATAATTTGATAGTGCTCTATAAATATTTAATGATAATATATTAATTAATAATTAAAATTACTGGAGTATTTTTTTAAATATGATGCGTGTTAAAAAATATTAACAGTGGCTACAGAACATGAAACTTCATTTACCAAAGGACAAATAGATAGTGAATCATGATATAAATAGAACCAACTTGAAATTCTAAAGACTTGTAGACTTTTTAAATTTGCCATTGCTTTTGTGAAGATTTATAATATCTTACCAGCTATTATCTGCCTATTTATTACAGTAAAGGGATATTGTTCTTTCACACCTGCCCATGAGAGAAAGCCATTTGTAGCTTCAGCACTCATACATTAAAGAAGTTGTATGCTTTCTTTTAAAATTTCTCATGGAAGACATAAACCTAATCAAACCTTTCTCCCCTCTAGCTGGTAACCTCTGCATGAACTAAAGGGTTGAAATATTGTTTAATCATGCTACATACCACTTTTTACAGTTATGAGAAACATTATTTTGCCGCAGTGGAAGCAACAAAACAAAATGTTTTTACTCTGTACGAGGAGAAATATATTTTTAAATTATTTATTATTTTAAATGGCATGATTTCTTATGAAACTACATTTTCCTCTTCTATATTTCAAGTATTACTTCTGGGAGAAAGGCACATTTTTACAGCGATGATAATATACATGTAATCTGGGAAACACAGACCCTCATACTGACTTGTGACTCAGAAACAATGCACTAATTTCAGTTGGCAATCTTTACTTGATTCCTTCAGTCCAAACTCAACTATTATTAACCTTTGTTTGTGACAATTGAAGAGAATAATGGTTGAATTTAGGGCCTTTAATGTCACATTGAAATCAATAGCTGTAAATGGTAGTTGCCACAGTTCTAACTGATCTGTCACATCCAAACAAAAGAAGGCCTTTCTCAGTTCATAGAAAATAGCTGAAACAATTAAACACACAAACACACACAGGAATCTCAGAAGACCTTTATAATACTGAGGAAATGTACTGATTCTCAGGATTTATACAAGGTGTTTTTGTTGTTTGGGGTGGGTTTTTTTGCTTGTTTTGTTTTAATAGTGTTTTTAAAAATACCTGAAACTGTAAGTCAAACATAGGGCAGTTAGCAGACTTCATCCAGACCTCAAAAACTGGTCCCTGTCATAAAAATAAATTGAATTGTCCCTCTTGGCATGGTATTGATAGTAAGTGGTGGTGGAGCAGGGGTAGAAGGGGGTGGTGAACCGATGATAAGTCCTTCATGAGCGGAAATTACAAAGGCCACCAAATAAAAACAGCTCAAAACCCTTAGAGCCAGAGTTCTGCATGCTTCTGACAACCCTCTTATCATGACTTCAACTCCCACCACAAATCCATCTTTTAGACTTCTGCACATTCATCAGTGTTAAACTTTCAGTGCTCAGCTTTGACCTTGTCTTTACCTTTCTTACTTTTCTGGACATTTTGTGGGTACAAATTAAGAGATTTCAGCTGTGTTCCCACACATGACTCTGATAAGCGTATTTGCCAGCTCTGAAACTGAAACTGGTTATAATCATCTGCAGGTTGATTAATTCTATTAAGAACATAAGTCCACTTCTGCTTAGCATTGTTGAGTTGTATGGAGTAATAAGAATGTTTCAGTGCTTTATCAGAAAGAGAAAGCTTTGGTAATTTTTTTTTTCCATATAGTAATGTCTCCAAGCTTTATTAAGGCATACTATGAAAAATTCTTATTCGCTGAAATGCCATTTCAACCATCTTTTGAAAAATTAAATTAGTTGTTCTTGGAAGTAGAAACTAGAAAGATTTGATACTACAGGAATATAGGAGATTAAAAAGAAGAAAGTAGACAAGATCATGTTTTTAACTTGCCTGGGCAAAAGTACTATTTTTTTTTCTCTGCTTATAATTTTATAAGATGATTTTTTTAGACTTAACTGTCACCAAAATTATTAGTTTAAGGACTCCATGCATGACTTAAAAAATATTCGACTTCTCAGAAATAAATTCATTTATTCAAGAGGAACATAGTAAGTTTCTAATGGGCCTTTTCTCTACATTATTTCCTCCCACAAGACTATGAGATTCCAGACTTTGTTAAGTCAGCTCCCTGGGACAAAAAAAAGCAGTAGTGTGGTGGGTAAACTGGCTCTATGGGGAAACCAACCTCTGTTTGTATGTAGCAATTGCTGGTTTCTGTGGTATAAATGCTCCACTGTGAGCAGTTTTAAGCTACAACTGGATGTTATTAAACATAGAACTATCCATAGCCCACCCCTGGAATAATTAGACTTCACCTGTGGAAATTTACCTTCTGGGGCTACTCTTAGCACTGCTAGGACACTGAGGGCAGAAAAATGACATGTCAGTCTTCATGAAGGAGAGGAATGTAAAGTGATAATGGCTGAGGGAAACACCAATTCTTTCTATTAGATTATCATGCTTATCTGCTTTGAAACAAAGGAAATAAGAACCATTAATTTTGTAGGTAAAACTGAAACATTTTTAAGGTAAATTTCCCCTTTTTCAAAGCTAAACCAGAGAAGTCAAAATGTTCATCTAATGGAGTGGTCTATGTTCAGTGAAAGGATTTGGGAATTTGAAAATTCTATGGTTTCCTTAGTAGATCCTATACTCAACAGATCTTTTTTCTTACATTTTGCTATTCTGGAAAAAAAGAAGGGCTGATGAGAAAAATCTAACTTGTCAAGGCTTGTGCATAGATATATAAATGTCAGAATATCTGCATCAATTTGGGGTCTTTGCAATTCAGCATGAGATAATTGTATAAATTCAGTATACATGTCTGCAGAGATATGTGGGCACCAAAAGAGAAAGAGAATGTTGAGTTAGTTGGCTCTTTTTTTTTTTTATGAAAATATAAAAGGAAGACCAACTAGCTTATGCCAAATGAGGGAAATTATTGACTTGAACCAAACCACAGGAACGGTAGTACAGCTGACTCAGGAAGGGTGAAGACAACCCAGTGCCTGAGCACCTTCTCCATGTATTCAACCGATTTTCTCTGTAGCTCACCTTTATTATCACTGTCCTGCAAATATCAGCAGTGGATGAAGGAATATGGTCAGTTGTCTATGGTGGTTAATGCATAGATTTATTGGATTCTAGTCAAAAAGCACACTGAATAAAATCACTATGTGGGGGAAACTCCTGAGGTGTTTTTGTGGCCAATTGTATGTCCAGATTATTTACAGGGGAATATGAGAAAAATACATGATCTGTATATGTGTCTAGTTCCACATTTTCTATTAAGTCAAGCTTGTTAATTGTGTCATTCAAATTGTCTATATCCTTGCTTATTTTTCATTCTGGCCAATTGGTCAGCATCTAAAAGAGATCTATTAAAATCTCCAATTATCATTGTTTTTATATATTTTTCCATTTGTGTCCTAGAGTTATAAGCCTTAGGCTAAACCTTAAAATTATGCTATATACCTTATCTTGCTTGCTATATAGTTTCAGGAATCATACATGCTATCGTCATATAATAGCAATCTTTAACTTCATAATGCTTTGGGTCTCAATTTGCACACTTAACATTGAATTGCCATCCCTTGAGTTTTTTTTGTTTTTCCTATTTTTAGCTATTTGATTTTTTTAAACCAATCTAGATATTTTTTTATTTTGATAGGCAATTCAGCCTATGCACACATATAGTGGTAACTGATCTGTTTTATTCATTATTTTATATTATTTTGTGTTAACTATTTATTTACTTACTTTGTTGTCCCCCCCCCCCTTTATTCTTTGCTTTTGCTTTTGTTTTTCTTTTTACTCCAGTATGGAATTTTATTTTTCTGTTCACAATGATATGTAAAGTAATATTATTCAATTAGTATTTGAAGTTCAGTAATGATAAGACCCTAATATGACAGCCTACTAACCTGTAACTCCTGAACCCCTCTTTCCTCTACTTCTTTTAGAGGCTTTTCAACAAATTCCTGCCATCCTCTCTCTACTTTCTTCCCTCCACAATTTCTGGGTTTTACTGAGTAGGTGAGAAAACTTAATTGCAGGTTTTTACTCAACTTTTATATATATAATTACATATATATATGTAATTTTAAGACTTTGTATTAGAATTTATATTTTAAGTCTTAGTTATAGAACTATCATCATATAAATTGAAACAAGTTGCTTAATACTATATATTGTACTGTTCTTCTTCCCTCTTCTCAGAAAGGAGAGATTTGCTTCTGATTGAATTTTCATGAGGTTCAGAGTACTTCCTTGAGTATTTTCTTCAGATAAGATATTAGTACATGGGTGGCATATTTTCTGAATCCTTGAATGTTGAAAATCATTGTGCTTTTCCCTTAACATTTGAGTATTATATTGGTTGGTATAAAGATTCTTGGATAATAGTCCCTTTCTTTTAATAGAATAGTCAGATAATCTTTCTTTTGTAAGAAAACTATTTTTTGTTCTGGGTAGAAGAAAGAATTTTTTCATTAGCATTGGAGGTCAGACTTTCCTCTGATTATGTCTAGGTGTGTGGCTTTTTTGTAAAATTAATCCTGTCTGAGTCTTAGTGAGCCCATTCAGTCAAAAGGCACAAGTCTTTTTTCAACTCAGAGAATTTTTATTCTGTTATTTCCTTGACTGTCGCTTCTATTCCACGATCACTTTTTCCCCATCTGGAATTCCTCTTTTTGCATATTATGTCACATTAATCTTTCTCTAAATCTCTTATTTTATTGCTAATTTTCTCCGCCCCCCCTTCATTTGATCATCCAGACAACTAATTCAGTTCTCAGCAGTGGCTACTCTATTTTTCCATTCCTCTATTTGATTTTAGAACACTGAAAATCACTGTTGTCCATTCAAGTAATTATTATTTTTATTTTCTAATTACATCTCCTTGAGAATAGTCATTGCATTTAAATTAACATTCTCCTCTATCTCATTCATTAGCCCCTTCTTAATGGTAGCCACCTGTTCAGCCTGACCTGTACCACAACCTATACAGTCCATGAAATAGGTAGTAATTTTTCTTTGACTTCCCTGTATTGTAGGTCAGGATTTGAGGTTCTCCTCAGCTATGGTACAACAGACCTCTGTGGATGATACAGCGGTTTTGTCTAGGAAGCTTGTGATGACACACTGACATAAATGAATCACTTCACTGAGAAGGGTGTGAGAACCGCTGCTAAGATGCCACAGATGCACATGGGAGAAAGTCCATTCCTCCCCAAATCTGAATACAATTTATCTCATTCATTCACTGGCCTCCAACCCTTCCAGACTGTCTGCCTCAGCAGGATCAGGTAGCCTCCCAGCAGATCATGTGAAGCAATGGCAGATGTGCTCTTTTTGCATGATTGGAGCACCACTGGCTATGTTGGCTGAGCCCTCTCCAGTGGCCAGGGAGCCTGTTGTATAACTTCAGACCTGCTGGGACCCCTGCTCTTCTCCCTGCCCCGAGGTTAATGAAGCCTCACACTTGCTGTCTCCTCTGGGAAACTCAAAGCCTTAGAGGTACTAGTTGGCTTATTTAGATGTGGAGTTATTCTGGCAACTTTCTATCTTCCCAGAATCCATTTACACAATTTTAAATATTGCCATCAAGTGTAAAGGTTTAATCTTATACTGTTTTCATTTTTACCTTTATTCTGTTTGGGTTATTTCTATCAAATCTAATTTTCCCCATTTTCTCACTCAAAATATCTTTGGGGTTAAAATGGCAGGTCAAAATTATGAGATTATAGGCTCCTGTTACTTCATCTACAAAATTCTATAACATATGGACTACATAATAATAGACATACTTAATAAATGATAATGGAATAATCCATTTAGAAAAGGAGAAAGGGAGAATCAAGATAGAGTTTCCTCTAGTACTAAGCATAGACCACATGCTGCTTGCAGGTTTAATGGTAACTCACTTCCCATGAATCAAACCAAATTCTTGATTTAACCAATTTGGCTGCCAGGGGGTCAACTTTTGCTGCTGGGGGGCTAGCTTTTGCCTAGGGTTGTTACAAGCCAAGCGTGTTAACATAATTAAGCAATGTTTAGATATTGAACAATCCTATGCCATCCTGCCAGACTTAGAGTTCTTTGGCAATATAGCTTCTTTAAAATCCTACTGAGCTTCTTGCTAATTTCATTTGGCTACTCTCTTAGCTGGAACCAATTACAAAAAAATGTGTGAGTCATGAGTCTTCAATTTGAACCTGCCTTCATTGTCTCTTAGCAAAAAGCCTAGGAGTACAGCCCATCATCTAAGATGTTTTTTGAAGGTCTTTGTCTTGGAGCTGTGGGAGACAGCACAGATCTGTCCTGGGAGACCTAAATGAATGGGTACATTGGACTACAGAGTTGGGTTTGTGTGTAGTGACTGGGGAGGGGGTAATTAGTATTTTACTTCAGACAGTGAGTACAGTAGGGTTATTGGTGGAGCCCTGAGGAATTTTGCTTCCTCATTGATCCACCTCTCCTGGGAATATCTCTTTCTAGTGAGCAGTCTCTTTTAACTTCAGTGAGAGCCCCTCCTCCTTTTCAGGGCAGCCTTTTCTGCTCAGGCTCTTAACCCCAGTCCTGTCTACTTCTTCAATGTCTTGCTCTTTTTTCTATGTTTCATATTTTTCATTTCTCTCTCTTTATGATCCCTAACTGTTCTCCTACATGCATGACAAAAGTCCTGTGATCAAATCCTACTACTGCCCTCTCTGTACACCTGTCCATTTTTTGTCATCCCTTCATTTCCATTCATGTAGAAATTGTCTTTGCTTCTTCACCATTCACACCATCCAAACTTCTTCTATCTCACTTTTCTTACAGCCTCATCAGAAATGTCACCAATAACATTTTCAAGTATTCTATCCTCTCATCTCCTTCCCAGAATTTGACCTTATTTACAATCTCTCCTTGAAATTATTTCCCATCTCTTTAAAAATTGTACTCTTCTGCTTCATTTCCCATTTCTCTGAGCACTTGTTTCCCCCTTTTCTCTGGTCCATTTTCAACTTGTTCTTGAGTTAGGACTAGAACTCAGGTTTCCTGGTCCCTGGTTAAATTCTCTTTCCTTGACAGTATTTAAACATGTTGGCACACTCATCCTACAAATACTTATTGAATCCACTAGGTATAAACACCATCAGGTTTAATTATTGGTGGTTTTACTATACTCCGTTTTTAAAATAATTTGTGTGATTATTTTTAAAACACTGCTGCAAAATTTTCAAAATTTGATTTGCACTGATTGATGCTGCTTCCAACTGTTCACTGGCAGGCTTTGAATAGTCTACAAGATGTGACTCAAGAGACTCTATGTAAAGGCTTAATTGCTCAAATCTACCTTTTCTACTACGTGCCATGAAGTCTGAGTTATTCACCATTACTGAGTCATTCTGTGAGGTGGAGATATTGTTACATTGGTTTTTTTCTGGAGTTCTCTTTTAAAATGGGAATGGTCTTTATAATAAAAAATCATTAAGCTGTTTGTAACCTCATAATTTAAATTATGAAACCAGTTGCCTTGAAAATGGAGTCCATGAGATCTAGGACAGGACATGTGGCAGCCAGAAAAGAAAATAGCCAATGGGAATTAAAGGAGGTCTGAATAGCCTCGGATCATGGTGATGAAGGTGGAGAAATGGAAGAGTAAAGAAAGTTAGAAAAAGTAAACAGAGCTGTGTCTTGTCTCAAAGGGCATGTGGTCTTTTAGGAGTGCAACAGTCTTGTATTCTTGTAGTCTCTGATGTTACTTTAAATGTAAGGAATTTAGAGTAATCCTTGTTCCTACCTGTTGACTTGGCCTAATGCAGGAGGTAATGCAGAGGATTGTGGGGATCCGAGGGAGTGAGGGAGAGCGGTGGTAAATGGAGCAGGTTCTTGGGTAGTGATGTCTCTAAATTTAATACAATTAAGATGGTGACATATTCCTTTAATTTAAGGAGAAATGTATATTTATCCCAAGGAGAAACAAGGGTGCTGTCATATGTAAACGGGTAACTATCTTCAACCCACATTTTAAATAATCGCTAACAAGGAATTGGTAAAGCTTCTCCCTCCATCATTTCTGAAGATTTGAATCACCTGTGGAGGCCTTTTAAAGAGATACATGGACTCCTTTTCCCTGAGATTCTTCAGGAATTCCGGGCTGTAGGCACTTGTGTGCATGTGCACGTGCCACTGTGTGTGTGTGTGTGTGTGTGTGTGTGTGTGTGTTTAACTCCACAAGTAATTCTGATGCACAGCCAGTGTTGAGAAGAACTAAACTGGAAATATGATGAGCTGGGCTTGATTAGATAAACTGCAACCATGGAAAGAAGAGGGGAGGCTCTGCTTACTTGTTAGGAAGCAACTTCTAATTAAATCGAGGAAGCAGCCTCTACAAAAGCTGACAGCAAAGCTTCCTCTACCTGCTGCAAAGGAAAGCATGGTGAAAAACAAAGGAGCTGCCCTCTCTAGAAGCTTATCACAGAGACAGGCAACCTGCCTTTCTTTAAAAACCTACAGTTGGCTCTGATTTCTTCCCACCCCTGTGCAGAACCTTCATGTTACAACATTTACATACTCTTGCATTCCCCACTATATACAGCAGGCTTTCTTCTTCCCTGTAGTACTTTTGTTCATGGCACAGATATGTTTTCCTTAGGTGAGATCCCAATCCCATATTCTTTTCACTATGCTATGTGGGCTGCCTCTCCTACCCCATACCACCCCATACTACAATTACTTGGGCCTTTGTTTCCCTCCTAGACTATAAGCTATTATGGCCACAGACCATATAATATGCATGTTAGGAATTCCATGACGTCTGCCGTAGGTTTATATATATATATATTATTTATTTGACAGAGAGAAACACAGCCAGAGAGGGACACAAGCAACAGGGGGGAGAGAGAGAGAGAGAGAGAAGCAGGCTTCCTGCTGAGCAGGCAGCCTGATGCGGGGCTCGATCATGGAACTCTGGGATCATGACCTGAGCTGAAGGCAGAGGCTTAACCACTGAGCCCCCCAGGCACCCCTGCCATAGTTTTTAAAAATGAGTCTAAACAATGACCAAGCAGCAGGAATTAGCAGCAGCGGGGGATGTAACTTTAACCTTGTCCATGCTAGCTCTCAGACATCTGGAGAAGTTACAGTTCTTAAAGCATCATAAGTCCTAAGTGTCTAGTTATCATACAGGCAGATTTAGCAATACCTTGTAGAAAAACTCTGCATCTTCAAAAAAAAAAAAAAGGGAGGGAGAGAGTTCCCTAATAAGCTGAATAAGCCAATTTTAGCAATTACTGAAGAATTAACAAGAAATTGTAGGGAAGAAGTAAATCTACAAGCACTGAGACTTAGATATTAATGAGGGATATGTCCCAAGACCTTCTCAAATCCCTAAGTATCACTATAATATATAATTTTCCTCATAAAAGGCAGTAAAGTATAACTGAAATATTTAAATGATCCCTGTAGACCCCTAATGATTCTATAGAAATGGAACTAAAGTCATTTATAATGCTATTAACATAAATTCTGAATTGAGCATTGGCTGAAACATTTTCAAACATCACTTTTTCTTGTTTCCCATATAGAGCATATGGTGTGCTCATTTTTGTCTGAGTCACCACCAAATTTATCCAGAACTTCTATTTCCTAAGATGCATCAATTTTTAAAAGCTCTTTCACTTTTTCTTAATTTCCATCGTGAGAGTTAGCCATTAGCTTTCTACAGGGGTCACTTCACACTGAAGTTTTTTGATGAGTTCAAAAAATTATATGTACTTCTTAGTTAAAAAAAAGAAAAGAAAAAGAAAGTCAAGGCTTCCCTGCAAGGTAGGTAGGTGTTCACTAGACAAGCTCTTGAAAGCTCAGCTTATTCTTAGCCAAGTGACTCACTCACACCACCCTTACTCAATAATCCACATTTGTTATAAAATTATATATTAATACATGTTCTATGGAATCATCCACAAATTGTGGAAACTGCGGATGTTTATTGTATTATGTAGTTGTCTTTAATTCTTCTTTTGTGTTTTTTAGTATATTCCTCAATATAAAGAATTTAAGACTGTGCATTTACAGTTCATTTTCCCAGAGCTTATAATTTGCATATTGCGTGTACAATGCAAGGAACCCAGTAAATGGTAAATATTTAGTCCCTGTCACGTGATGCAGCACCACCATGTGTTTATAACTATTCGGAATTGTGTTCATGGGCAAGCATAAAGACATTTGGCTTGGAGCAGATGAGGCTGGCTTTAAGTAAGACAACCAAAGTGGTCAGACTGTCAAAGACAGAATTCCTAGTTCAAAATGTGCCTAGAGTGGTGCTATTTTTCAGTCTTACTTTGGTATTACTACGACCATTAATATATTAATATAATAACTATGAGTGTGTGTATATATACACACAGGTGTATATATATATACGTGCACATCTTTAGTAAAAACTATGTGTATGAGAAATTTTAAATAATTTTATTTTGTATATGTCCATTTTTATTTAGCTGTTTTAATTTTTTTAAAGAAATTGAGCTCTTTAAATAAAAGAAATCAGCTATAAAATGGAAACACGAGAACTGTCTCCAGGACCTCATGTATAGACAGGATGTGCCATCATTTTAAGGAGGTAGCTCAGACCTCAGAGCTCCAGATAACAGAACTAGGTAGAGGGGTATATGTCTCTGGTCAGTTGATGTAGGCCCAGAAACACCAAGTGCATTCTCAGTCAGTGTTCCTAGGGACACAAAAAAGAAGATAATTAACTGCTTATCTTGGAAGCATCTCAGATAGAAGAAAAAGGACCTGGAAATACAAAACTTGAAGATGAGAGAAATAAAACATTCTTTCTGCTAATGTAAAAGTTCCTGGATAATAGATAGATAGTAACAAGAATAGTCCATTAGTACTGTGGAGTTGTATTTCTCTGGATTCGTGATGTAGCGTAAGTATTTTATAGCTTTAAGTAGAAATTTAATCAAAGTTATTTTCTTAATGAAAGCATAGACATTCAATTAATCTTATATTATCCTATATCTCTGTCTGAAAAAGAAAAACTACCCATTATTCTTAAGCCACTCTTAGATGGCACTATTATTTAATTTGTAACAAAAATCAAATGCCATAGTGCTTTGGAGGAGTTAATTCAATTTCTTTAGTCTAGTCTTCCTTACCCTTCCTCCCTCCCTCCCTCCCTCCCTCCCTTCCTTCCTTCCTTCCTTCCTTCCCTCCTTTGTGAAGAAACTCTAGCCACAACCCACTTGAACACAAGTGCAAACATTTGCAGTTTTAACTCTTGGTGAATGACCTCATCTAAAAATATAGCAATACACGGTTCTGTAAGAATTTGAATCATGCAGTGTGGTTGGTGAATTGCCTAATAGTTTGCCTAACTTTTACAAGCTTTCTACCAGTTTCTTGCATCTCAGTTTCCTGTTACAGGTTTATATATAAAACTGGGTAATAACAAACAGGTAATGATCATATAAAACATATCATCATAGCATTTTCTTTCAAGCAACATCTCATCTAAAGCAATAAATATTTAGTCAGTGATTAGTATATCTATTGTGCCTATTGTGTACTGGTATTATACTTGTCTCTATGGATGGTAGTACATGATGGAAAAAAATATATGGCCCCTGTCTTTGAACAACTCAAAATCTAGGAGCAAAGAAAAAACTTAACTACATGAAATGAAAATAATTTCAAGCCACTATAAAAGCAAAGTGATGTGTGTTGGTCAAAGAATTTACAGAGGTAAATATGACTTCCTCAGAGTTCACTTAAGCAACCCATCTCCAGTGTACTATACCCACAACGCAGTCAGCCTGCCTGCCTTCCTTCCTTCCTTCCCTTTTCCTCCCTCCCTCTTTTCTTTCTTTCTTTCCTTTTCTTTCTTTCTTTTTCTTTCTTCCTTCCTTCCTTCCTTCCTTCCTTCCTTCCTTCCTTCTTTCTTTCTTTCTTTCTTTCTTTCTTTCTTTCTTCTTTCTCCTCTTACCCTGCTGTGTATTTTTATTACCTACTTGAAATTGTATTACATATTTACTCATTTTTCCTTGTTCTATTTTCTACTTGATGAGAACTCCATGAGAACAGTAACTTTTTCATATTTATTGTTAAAACTTCAGCAACTTAGGGAGTAGTTGACTAAATATTTGTTGAATGAATGGATGAATAAGTGAGTATCATCCAGTAGGGAAAAGATCATTGAGGACAGGCTGTACAACATGTGGCCCACTACTTATGCTAATAAGATGAGTATGGCTGATGATTCCCTATTGCTTAACATGACATAGATTTTAATTATTATACAAGTTCAGATCTTTATTAAGCAACAACTATAACAATGAACAAAAATAAAATGATATAAAAGAAAATAGGCTGATCATTTTCACAGTTTCTTCAGAACTGCTGCTAGCTCATTGACATGGAACTCACCCTGATTTCTTTTATTGCCAGGAAAAATCAGCATTTATTTTTATGGCTTTGTTTTATATTACATCAGGATGAAATACAGGATATTTAATTTCAAAGAGTTGTCCATTCCCTGATTAAGAAGAAACATAAATAAAATATTCTTTGCATATAAAGATTTTATACGCATAAATAATAATAATTATTATACTAAAGTTTGGATTTGAAATTTTCAAAAAGTTTAAATATACTGTATTGTTTTTGGTATGGTAGAAGTTATGGGAAATGTCATAGAAATTAAAATATCAAATATCAAATATCAAAACTCACAAATATGGTATAGGATATTATGGTAGTTATTCTTTTTTTGTGTTATTTGTGTTCTAAATGTAGAGGAAGATATTTATCTAGTGTGCCATTCATGCATGGTGACTCAAAAATATTTCAGACCCTTACCCTTTAGTAACCAGCAGAGTGCTCATCAAGCATCTCTGTAAGCCAGGACTAAACACTGGAAATAAACAAGGTTAAGAGTGTACATTTGTAACCCTTTGTAATCCAAAGAGAAATACACTTGATTTTGAATGTGCTTATAATATAAATGACTTTTACCACTCTAATATGGATAATTCAAGTTACTGGCATAATCATAAAAATGAACTTACACAGGATTCAAATTGGTAGCAATTCCATATCCTAAAATATATTTTGGTTAATGCTTATTCCTATTCATGCAATCTTAACAAAATTCACATTTACAACTATTCTTCTTTTCCCTTTTTCTTTAATAGCTGTTTTAGGCTATTAAGTTCATCCTACCAAATTGCCCCCAAATCTAGGAAGTAACATTTAGAAGTTGTCTTTTATTCACCTTGGGAAACATTTTCTTTAGTTTATCATACTTTGAAACAAATTGCTCACTTTAACTAAATGTGAAATAAAACAAACACGTAAACTAAAGAGTCCCTTGGTAATAAGAATAGATACAATAAAATTAACTTAAAATTCACAATGATAACTTTTTCCTGCAATGATTGTGATATAATCACAGTAAAATTTCAGCAAACTTTAAATGGATTTAATAAATATATAATTCTCATATGATTAGCAACATTAAGGATGCCTTACAAAAGCCAATCTGTATTTTATGTAGTCTGGCCACTTTTATTCTACTTAGTAAGTATGTAGGTTCTATTATCTCTTCTAACTAATGTGTCTTTGGAAATGTATAACCCTACTGATATTTTTTTAAAAATTTGTATCCTGTGATCCAGTTATATAACAAATAATATCCATTTATCCATCTATTTAGTGTAAGGTTCTATGGAACAGTGAAACAGAAATATATATAAAATCTTAAGGAAAGTTAAATGAGCAAATAATTTCTCCCAAGGGCTGGAGCAAGTGTGTATGATTTGAGTGGGGAAGGATATGTGGCTGAAAGGAATAATATTAATAAACTCTGGTGTAACAGTTACACATAAGTGGGCTAGTATGACTGTTCTAACATCCTATAGTGACTGATTTTGATTGTACGTCATGGCTTATAATATAGGCTATTATGTATTTCTTAATTATTTAGATACAGCAGTGTGGCTGCAGTGTAATAGCATTATCATTTTATCCCTTATTAGGGATCGCTATAGTGTAGAAGGTTCAGGAAAATCCCATTATGAATAATATTGGCTTAAGTTAAACCTTGTGGAGGAATCAAGTTATACATGTACTATCTGAGGGAAGATTTTATTATTACTCAGATCATGAGTGAGGCTCATGATCTTACTTATGGAAGCTTTATTCTGTGGAGGGAGAGGAGGGGACCCTAACAACTGACTGTTGGATTAGAAATGGGCTTTGGTCTATTTTGTGTCAACTGACAGACTCAAGCCGTCTCTTGCCCCTATGAAACATACAACAACCAAGTTTCCACTAGTACCAGGCCCAGTGCTCTTGACTACCAAGGTAGTTGTATCTTCTTAATGCCTCTTTTTGTTGGTTCGCTTTAAAAAAAAAAAAGAAAAATACATTTTACCCATAAACACAGCACCTAGCAATAATAGCAAGGGCATTATGAGTACCAATCTCCAGAAGGGCTTTAACCCACCATTACTTATAATAAAACCTGGAAATAATTTCAAAGTGAAAAAATTGGAAAATGAGTAAAACTATGTATCTATATAATGAAATACTTTATAAATATTAAAATGGCATTTTTCAAGAAGTCTAATGACATTTGAAATGCACATCATATAATATACAAATGAAGAATATAAAACTGTAAAAAAATCAAATTTTGAGGAAAGTGTATACTTACTCAAAGAAAATACAAGAAAATATACCTTTTTAATAGTGCTGTTATTTGATTGTTTTATTATGAGTAATTTTAATTTTTCTTCTTTATTCAGTAATTTTGCAGAATGATTTATTGGAAAGTATTCCATAATAATTATGACATTTTTATAACCAGAAAAAAATCCTTAAAAATAGCATTTGAAGAAAGATTTATTACAAGGATATTATATAAATTATGTAACATGGTGTTTCTTTTTCTCTTCCAAGGTAAGACAAAAATATCTGATTTTAATCCATACCAGATTAAGAGTCTCTTATGGTTTGTCTCCCTCTCTGGTTTCATCTTGTTTTATTTTTTTCCCCACTCTTCCCCAATGATCCTCTGTTTTGATTCTTAAATTCCACATATCAGTGAGATCATATGATAATTGTCTTTCTCTGATTGACTTATTCCGCTTAGCACAATACTCTCTAGTTCCATCCACATCATTGCAAATGGCAAGATTTCATTCTTTTGGCAGCTGGGTAATATTTATATATATATATATCTCACATCTTCTTTATCCATTCATTGTTAATGGACGTCAGGGCTCTTTCCATAGTTTGGCTATTGTGGACATTGCTGCTATAAACATTGGGGTACAAGTGCCCCTTCAGATCACTACATTTTTATCATTGGGATAAATACTTAGTAGTGCAATTGCTGGGTCATAGGGTAGCTCTAATTTTTAATTTTTTGAGGAACCTCCATGCTGTTTCCCAGAGTGGCTGCACCAGCTTGCATTCCCAACAGTGTAGGAGGGTTTCCCTTTTTCACTAGGGATGATTTGACCTAAAATAAAAAACTAGAATAATTTAAGCACAATTAAGTTAGTATTGTGAGAGCCCTTGGTAAATCACTGAGTATATGTTAGTTTGTCTGTATGACCTAAATAACTTCTTTGGGTCCTGTCTGCGCTTGTTATTTCAATTGCAGATTTATTTAACAAAGTTCATTCTTTTTTTTTTTTTTTTAAAGATTTTATTTATTTGACAGAGAGAAACACAGCCAGAGAGGGAACACAGGCGGGGGGAGTGAGAGAGGGAGAAGCAGGCTTCCCGCCAAGCAGGGAGCCCGATGTGGGACTCGATCCCGGGGTCTCTGGAATCATGACCTGAGCCGAAGGCAGTTGCTTAACCAACTGAGCCACCCAGGCGCCTAACAGAGTTCATTCTTTAAGTCTGTTACTGACTCTACATTGTAAGAATTCAAAAATATTGTTTAAGCTACAACCAATTCCTTTAAAAATTTCAGTCTCTTCACCATTACATATAGGCATTATGTCATAAAATAGCAAATAATCTCTTCTACTATCAATTAGCTGTAATTGTGGTAACTATAAAATGATAATTAATTGACATATATTTGTTACATATACCTTGTTAATGTCAAGCAGAGTTCTAAGTTCTGGTAGTTCCAGTTAACTTTATTGTTTATTTTCTTTGGCTCTATGTGTCTATAAATATTAACTTCTTACTCCATTACAATCTACCTTCCATTTTTATTATGTCTGGCTATATGTACTCATATATTGCCAGTGACTCTAAGTAGTATAATCTATTGCCTACATTTTAGTTCTCATCCCATTTGATTTTTTTGTGATGCTTTGTATCAAGATCTACATCCATATTCTCTTTTATTTGAGTTTCTCTTTTCCCTTGTATTTTTCCTAATTGGTCTCTTTTTTTCTTTGACCGTTTCTTTTTTTTTTTTTTTTTTAAGATTTTATTTATTTGTTTGACAGAGAGAGAGATCAGAAGTAGGCAGAGAGGCAGGCAGAAAGAGGAGGAAGCAGGCTCCCTGCTGAGCAGAGAGCCCGATGTGGGCCTAAATCCCAGGACTCTGAGATCATGACCTGAGCCAAAGGCAGAGGCTTTAACCCACTGAACCACCCAGGCGCCCTTCTTTGACCATTTCAAAGATTTCTACACCTTAGTATTAATGATCTCAGGGTTTAAGTCCTTTGCTTTCTTTTCTCTTATTCATTCACAAGACTCTACCCAGCACCTTCTACATGTGAACAACTCCTAAAATACATACTTTTAAAATTCATCTTAAGATCCAGATTCCTATTAGCTCTCAACCAGATTCTTTCAGCTAGATGCCCTAAAGAAACCTCAGACTCAATATATCTGAAGCTCATTCATCATTTCTCCAAAAACCAACTTCTCTTGTATCTCCTCACTTGGTTGATGAAATTGCTATCCCCTACCAATGTCAAAACACAGAATTATTCTTGATTTTCATTCCCCAACTCCAATTTCTTCTAGTCTCAATTTTTTTTTTTTTTTTTTTTTTTTAGATTTTATTTATTTGACAGAGAGAAACACAGCTAGAGAGGGAACACAAGCAGGAAGAGTGAGAGAGGGAGGAACAGGCTTCCCGCCAAGCAGGGAGTCCAATGCAGAGCTCCATCCTGGGACTGTGGGATCCTGACCTGAGCTGAAGGTAGACACTTAACAAATGAGCCACCCAGGTGCCCCTAGTCTTGAAAATTTTTAATATTCTTCCTTAAAATGATATTCCAGTCTCCTTGAAGTTCTTGATGTATACTTGCACTCTTTTACTTTAGTCCCTTCTCTTTCAGACTAGTCTTCTTGCTTGCATAGCCTTATCCTACTTATCCCTACAGACATATATGGAATTATGTTTCTAAAACATGGATTTACACATATGGCCTTCCATATTTTCTCTTTCCTAAAGGAGAAGGCACAGAATCTTTAGGAAGCTGATTCAAAACTCTATCTGAACCATTTAACTGTGTCTCCTACCTGCTCCCTTCATAGATAATAATTTTTTTTCTATTTTCCGTCATGCCATGCTTTCCCATTTTTTAGAGTCTTTTCCTATGTGTTCCTTATTCACATATTGTTTCACGGGCCCTCCTCTAGCTAGTGTCATTTTGAGAATCTGTTAGGATTTCAAACTACAGTCACCTTCGCTATTATCTGCCCCTTCCTACATACACACACACACACACACACACATACACTTTAGAAGTAAGTAAAAGTACACACCACTATTAAGTTTCCATTCACTTTGTATTCAAGTAAAGCAAATTGTTTGAGGTTATTTTAAGTCTGTTTCTTGTACCAGAATGAAACTATTCATAAAGCCTTCATGGTTAGTTGCAGGGATATTGCAAATGTTCAGTTAAGGACATTGGTCCAGATTCAGTAGCTTTTGGTTGTCCCACAAATCCCTTGCTTATCAGAGAAAGGATAAAGTAATAAGGAATATCTGTATCATGTTTGTGATATCAGATGTTACATGTTAAAATCTGGGTACATTAGTAACTGAAAGCGTATGAGTAAAGTCATCTTTGTAATGCTGGATGCTGCCTTTGCCCAACCATCTAAAAACCTAATTAGGTGCTGCTGCATCTAGTTGTTAATTACAGAACCCAGTAAAGTTCACCCCAGTATGCCTATTTCCAAGTGAAAAAAAAAAAGGCAAAATTTTAAACTATCTAAATTTAGCAGTCCTTTGGGTACTTTACATTTGTTGAATATTGCAAATGTAAACACCCATCTGTTTATAGTACTAATATGATTTTGTGTATAAAGCAGTTTGAAGATTTTTCCCCCATGCAAGCTCCATCAGCTGTTTTATCAACAGTGTAGGCTTCGGGGCACTTTTGTAAAGTTGAGTTGGGATAAATGAAAGATCCTTGTCGAATTGGTAATCATGCAGGTATTCAGAGGGAAAAGGAGATCATATTTTAATTTAATTTCAGTGCCTCAAGATATTTTTTCTTATGGGCTCTGTTACCATTCTCTGTTTACATATCCATCTTTTAAGAAATCATAGCTACTCTTAATACATTTCAAATCAGGCTTTCCTGGGTCTGGGTGATATATATCACTTCGTTCTGCAAGGGTCGGTTGAATTATATGAGAGCTTGCTCATTGTGTCAGATTCAAATGTTAAATGATTTATGGAGGAATAGAGACATATTGTAATCCCAAAGCCATTTATATATTCTACTGAATCTGACAAATTTTAGTGCCCTAAGTGGTTATAACTTGACTGTAAGTTCTTTGAGGACAAAGTTGATGCCTTACTCTTCTGTAATTCCCATGTTTCATGCAAAGTGTCAGGTTAATAATTAGGTGCTAGATAAAGATTGGCATTTTCTTGCTACACACATTAAGGGCCTTCTTTTCTAAAGGAAGGTGTCCAGAGGCAGCATATCATGTACAAGTTGCCACAAAAGCATGTGTCCTGGCTACCTGGACCACAATTCACTGGACCAGATGTGTCCTGAGCAAAAAAAAAAACAAAAACCAAAACCAAAAAACCACTGAAGCTCAATAAAAAGAGGTCATAGGTCAGCACCCATCAGAAAGTGTGATGCCATAACATGGGCAATAAGGTAACTTACTGTAGTGGATAGTCTCTCTAACCGTATAATTTAGCACTCTTAATTGCAAGTAAGGAAACATACTGTCTACCAGAAATGAAAAGATGATTTATCAGTGGGATATACGCCTTAGATAATCAGGGAAGGCAGGAAGAGTAGGCTTTGAAGAGGGGCTTAAACCCAAGGGGTGCAGACAATGGTGAACTAGAATTGTCCCGCTTGAATGCAGCCTGTCCCATACCATTGTTGCATGCTGTCTGGAGACAAGTGCCATATACCACCACAAATCAACTTTAATCCCTGTTCTGACGGTCAAATTTTAAAAAAATTTTGATGGGAGCTTCAGTTGGCCACACCTAGGTCATATACTTGTTTTTTGGTTGCCAGAGAGTAGAGAGAGGAAAACTCTCTTCAATGGATCACATAGTAGGGATAGTTTATGTGTCCCACCAATATTTCATACAATAGGCATTTCCAACAAAATAGAAAGGGTATGAAATAAGAAGGACAGCCCAAAAAAGTAAATAATTATTCTGTTTGTATTTCTTCTTCTTTTCTGTGGGCTTGATTTTGAAACATATAGATTCTGTAATAGATGTTAGAAGAATTGAATTAAGGGTGCCTGGGTGGCTCAATGATTAAGCATCTGCCTTCTGTTGAGGTCATTATCCCAGTGTCCCTCTCTAGTCCCCCCCACCTCCGCTTGTGTTCCCTCTCTCACTGTCTCTCTCTGTCAAATAAATAAATAAAATCTTAAAGGAAGGAGGAGGAGGGGGCAAAACAAGAAGAAGAAGAAGAAGAAGAAGAAGAAGAAGAAGAAGAAGAAGAAGAAGAATTGAAGAATCAATATATATATTGATTGAGGACAAAGTTGATGCCTTACTCTTCTGTAATTCCCATGTTTCATGCAAAGTATCTGTGCCATATATATATGATTAGGAGTAGAAATGGAGGGGTGCCTGAGTGGCTCAGTTGGTTAAGTATCCCACTCTGGATTTTGGCCAGCTCATGATCTTGTGTCATGGTGGGGAAGCCTGGCCTGGGATCCACCCCGCCTCCCCCCACTGGCTCTGAGCTCAGCAGGAAGTGTGTTTGAGCTTCTTTCTCTCTGCCCCTCCCCCAACTCATTCTCTCCAGGGGCATGAGCATTCTCTCTCTCACTCAAATAAATCTTTTTTTAAAAAATAAGTAGAAATGGAAACATGCTGAGAAATAAGAGCAGATTTATTATTACCAAAGAGTTTCTAATCCTTAAAGCAACTCCTAAAGAAACGACCAGAAAATAAGAGCTACTCTTTGTCACTGGCTTCTCCTATGAGTCACCGCAGCCGCTGTGTATGCTATAAGATAATGAAAGGCATTTTCTTTCATTAGAAGACTGGCTCTTCCTTTACCCAAAACACTTTACTTACTTTATGACATCTCCATGTACATTTGTCATAACCCCCTGACAATGGGGGGGTTACCTTGTCATGGTCCCTTTCTTAACACCAGAAAAACCTTAAAATAGAGAACCCCCTGGGGTGCCTGGTTACGCGACTGCCTTCGGCTCAGGTCATGATCCCAGAGTCCGGGGATCGAGCCCCACATTGGGCTCCCTGTTCAGCAGGAAGCCTGCTTCTCCCTCTCTCACTCCCCCTGCTTGTGTTCCGTCTCTCGCTGTGTTTCTCTCGGTCAAATAAATAAATAAATCTTTAAAAAAAAATTTGAGAACCCCCTTAAACGCATGTGCGCACACACACACACACACACGTGCGCACATCTTGTGTACTCTTATAAACCATGTACTCTTATAAATAAATATATTGGTTAAGTTAGGTTCAGATGATTCAAAATTTTGGGTAAAATCTAGCATCCCTGAATTTTATATCAAGGGTTTTTAAATATCACACTTGCAAAGGTCATGTTTAATATCTTCCCCATCCCATATTTTCACACAAAGACTTTTCAATAAAGTCACCCCACTTTTAGTATCTCCAAATCCTTTTCAGCTTAAAGAGGGAAATCAGTCCACAGAGCTGGCAAAACAAACAAAGGCCTAGATATTTCTTTCTAGCTCTTACAGCAGCCGTAGGAAGAAATCCCTCAAGGAACTGTACCAACTTGTTATGGATGAGTTCCCCTTAGCTGAAAACATTCATTGCCAAGGGATTGAGGTTTTCTTCACTACATTATTTAAAATTGCCTCAGCAGTAATTCCTTCTTGCTTAGATTTCATAAAGTTCCCAGGACAGAAACATGACTTCCCTAGACTCTCTTCATCCTAAATGTATCAGCATTGTGGGTGCTTCGGGGCAGAAGGCTGTTTACACTAGCCTCCTCCTCCGTGTGCCAATTAATCATTCACACCAATATGGGATTATAAAGATAGTGAGGTTTTGTGCTTGTGGTTGTTTTCCAACTCCAGCACTGGAAAACATAGGCTAAGTGAGTAGACCAACAGATTATAAAATATCAATTGTTACACTGTTTACACTAATGCTTTGCATTAAGAAAACAAATGACAAGCTGCCTGAAGTCTGCAAAGAATAAAAACCCCTTGTTACACACTTACTCACTTGACCTTATCTAAAATGAATCCATACACAGTAGTGCAAGCGACTGCCTGCACTTCATTACCCACTGAAGTCTTTTTAGTGTGTTCTGAGCAGTGATTGGGAAGCCTGCTGAGTTTCAGTTTGGTTCAGCTGGTGCACAATTTTGAACCCCTACTGGTGGTATCCGCAAAGCATTTACGTAGCCTATTTCTCCATATATTACAATTTTCCAGGTTACAATGTATAACCTCATTAATAAACAAACTAGGAACAACACTTTTTGTATGATAATACTAGTCTTTGAATTCACAGATAAATAGCAACTCACATATAAAGAAAGATCAAGGTCTGAGGGGAGCTTAGTATAAATAATTCTAAAAAGAATAAGCTATTTTTCAAAAATATTTTAAGGATATTTAGTAAATAATCTTTAATAAAAGAGGATTTCAAAGTGTTTTAATTTCTTTATACCATGGACAGTGTATGGTTCTCAAAAAGCATTTGTTTGCCTATGAAGATAGACCTATGGAGTCTTTGTTAATCTCGATTTGGCAGAAAAGGAGCATAATAAAAACTAAGACAAGGGAAATAGGGATGGAAATGTCCAGCAGAAACAAAGGAAAATCATTGTGAAGCCTCAACGCGATCAGCAAGTCATGGCTCAAGTACGGATGTGAACAGGGCAACTGGAGGTCAGTTCAGGCAGGTGTCAAGACTCAAAGGGGTCTAATCCAGAAAAAAACAGGCAGGGGATAAAACACAGAAATACAAATATGCAGGAAAACAGGGTGGATTATGAAAGCAAAAGCATACTTTGGAATATAGTATTAGAGACTCCGACAAGCCTAGAAGAAATTTCCAGATGATCTCTTCATGTTGTTGTTAAGGAGGTTGTCATTAATTGGCTTTATCAGCAAGAGACCTGGGACTGGGTTTGGGATTAGAATACACACTGATTTCTCTGGCCATACTCCCTTGCTGAGTAGACCTGGTTTTCAGACACAAAGGTATGATCTTCTTTATCCATGGACTTCTGCACAGTCATTTTCAGTGGTCCATATCACAGTGGTGACTCTTTCCCTAGGTTCTGAAAGTAGATGTTTAAATTCTTTAAGAATATTCTGAACTATCTCTAGACAGAAGACACCCATCATTCTCCAGGAAAAATATTAGACCTGCTTATTGGCCATTGTTGGCTGGACTAGACTTGACTCTTTCAAGGAAAATTGGAGTTGAGAGATTTGTTTAGATTCAGCTTAACTTTCTTGAGTTTCTGTCAATGAGATACCCTGGGGTATTTGGACAAATTTTGTTTTCTTCCTTCTCTTCCTCAGGATATAGCCTAATCCTATCACATGGAGGCTTCCAAATCCAAGGAGGTATCTGCTGTTATCATTTGAGGCCTCCAGGAATCAGAGACATAGGTGGAGTTAGGAAGGTTTAAAAGGTTTATTGAGAAACGCCTAAAAAAGGAGAGGGGAGGAAATAGGACTGGGCTCGGGGAACAGACAGACCCTGATGGAAATAAGAGAAAAATCTTTGCCAGCGCATTGGGGACTCAAGGGCAAAGATCGCTGTTAGAGGAATCTTGCGTTGGATAGAAATGGCTGAACCCTTGTATCCCAACTTCGCTGTCACGGGCTGCGGACTCCTCAAGAGATGCCTGACCTCAGCTTAAAAACTGAGGCTGACCTGAAGGTGTCAGCAGTTTGAGGATGTCGACTCATCGCACTGTTGCTGTGGGGCTTGAGTCTTTTCCTGAAGGAAAATCTGAGTGGTGCATGTCTGCGTCTGCTGGTTTCTGCGTGTATTCGGTAAGAACACTTAAGATCCCAGTTAAGTCACTTGAGCATATCAACACATCAGTTTTGGCGAAAGGTTATATGATTAATCAATAACTCAAAAAGTTAACCCCTTAACTTAATCTGAGCTCAGCTTCTTCTTCCTCTCATCCCCCTCTCCCTTCCCTTCCTTCATTTCTTCTTGCTCTTTCTTCCTCCTTCGTTCCTTGATATAATATGAGATTCCTGAAAGGGAGACACAAGACATTTATCTAAGATAGCAATAGTGCTATGAGGAAGAGTGTCCCAACCACACTCACTGCTAGAATAGTACATGGAACTGGGCAGGAGATATTCATTGACCTGTTTTGAGGGGCATGTAAATCTTATCCAACTTCATTACCATATCAGCTAAGACAGTGGATTTCTAGTTTGGATTAGCTAGTAGGATGAAGATAATCTGAGGACATCTGAATCTGATTCCATGAGGAGAAACTGTGGAGGGAAAGGTTTGAAATTTGGAGTTTCAAGAACTGACCTCCACCATTAATACTGCCAGTTGATAGTAAAGAAGTGAGCCGATGAAGAGGTAGCTAGAGAATCAGAGGGACGTCAGGATAAAAAGAATGACTCAAAGAGTATCTGGCCATCAAGCATTGTGTAAACAGTGCATGACAATTCTTGTCCATTTGTTTCTGAGACTAAGTGTGTGGTAATAGGAACTCTGACACTAGGAATGTCAGAGGAATGGTACACCGAGGAAATGCTGTCTGCAAGGAGGAAAACAGCATAAACTATGTCACAGGAAATGTTATTTAAAGGACTAAAAAAGGAATGCAAGTTCCCTTTAGCTGGCAAAAATATGAGCCGATTCCCCCACCAGGCCCCAGGGACCAAGGACTGGAGGCGAGGTAGGGTTAGGGGTACAAATTCTAGAGAAGCCTCAATACCCTATGGATTCAGACACAAAGGGCCCTGGGCAGCCTAGGACCTCAGGGAGGTCTTCTTGAATTGCCAGGCGACAGAAGGGGACAGTTGCCCTCTATAACACTTTAACCCATGAGAAAGAGCATCAGAAGACTTCCCAAATGTCACTGGCTGCTGGGGCAAGAACTACTAAAATCTCTGGCTTGTTGGGGCACTGTGGAAGAGAAGAAACAAATTTTTTCTCAGTCAATGGGGAAAGCTGGTATACATCTAGGATTCTTCTTCTTCTTCTTCTTTTTTTTTTTTAAATTCAACACAGTATGTATTATTTCCTAGTCTCTCAGATACTGTGTTAGAGGATCAGGATACAAATGTAGGATATATCCCTTAAAAGACTAATAATCTAGCTGAGAAGAAAAAAAAACATAAGTGGGTGATGACTAAATACTGTGATAAAGGAAAGAATAAGGAAATGTTATGCAAGTATAGTCCTTTACTCATCTATCCTGTGTTGAAGTAGGATGGAAGGGTTGGTCATGCACAGCTGCCTTGACGGTGTTCATCCAAGGGACAAGGGGTGAAGGATATAAAAAAAATTATTTTTCACCTTTGATGTTTGTTATATGCATTACCCCCCTGGATTATAAGGTTGGTTTTGTTTTGAAGAATAAGGATAGTGTATTATACATTTTTAAATCACCATTGTCTAATGCCTAAAACAGTTGTTTATTAGGTTATCCTGGACCCAATAATTTTGTATTCTATTTTCCTCTGAAAAAAATTGAAATAAGAAAGCCCATGTTTATTTTTGCAGGGTGAGCTCTACCAATTCAATGGTATTTGTTGAGAGCCTACTATGTGCCAAACCCTTGCTATGTGCTCTGAAATAGTCTGAAATGAGAAAGCATTATTAAGATCTCCTTTTAAAAAAAAAAAAAGATTTTATAAATTAAAAATAGAGCTACGCTATGACCCTGCAATTACACTACTGGGTATTTACCCCAAAGATACAGATGTAGTGAAAAGAAGGGCCCTATGTACCCCAATGTTCATCACAGCAATGGCCACAATCGCCAAACTGTGGAAAGAGCCAAGGTGCCCATCAACAGATGGATGGATAAAGAAGACGTGGTACATATGTACAATGGAATACTATGCCTCCATCAGAAAGGATGAATATCCAACTTTTATAGCAACATGGACTGGACTGGAAGAGATTATGCTGAGTGAAATAAGCCAAGTAGAGAAAGTCAAGTATCACATGGTTTCACTTACTTGTGGTGCATAAGGGGTAATATAGAGCACAGTAGGAGAAGGAAAGTAAATGGGAAGTAGGGTAATTCAGGGAGAGAAATGAAACAAGAGAGACTTTGGACACAGAAACAAACTGAGGGACTTGGAGGGAGGGGGTGGGAGGATGGGAGAGCCTGGTGGTCAGTACTGAGGGCACCTACGCATGGAGCACTGGGTGTGGGGAATGGGGAATGAATCTTGGAACACTGGAAAAAAAAATTTAAGTAAGAATAGAAAAAATATTTTATTTATTTTTTTGAGAGAGAGATAAAGAGATTTCAAGTAGGCAGAGAGAGAGGAGGAAGCAGGCTCTCTGCTGAGCAGAGAACCCAATGTGGGCCTCGATCCCAGGACCCTGAGATCATGACCTGAGCTGAAGGCAGAGGCTTTAACTCACTGAGCCACCCAGACGCCCTAAGATCTCCTTTTTTATATTTAACATCCAACACTTGTTTCATGTATGTGTCTGACTTCTATTTTCTATTAGACTCTGCCTTCCTTGTTCCACTCACCTTAGTCTCCGGCACAAAAAGTTCGTCAATGCCTGTGGTCAAGAAATATTTGTTGAAAAAATAGAATGCACATTGCCTAGAATGCCACCAGGTTTCATTTTTTATTTATATTTAAATACCCTTTGAATTACTTATTTTTATATATTTTACAAGAAATTTGTGGCTGTATAATTTACCTGTAATAAAAAGAACACATTTAGGTGTAGCGTTTGATGTGTTTCAACAGATGTCTACACATGTGTAAACATTACTACAGTCCAGTTATTCAATGTTTCCATTACACTCAAAAATTCTCTTATGCCTCTTCCCACTTAATCACTGCCCCTTACCCCAGTCCTAATCCCAGCAACCACTGCTCTGCTTTCTATCTGCATCATGTGTGTGTGTGGCATTTCATAGAAATAAACATACAGCATTTAAACTCTTGTGTACTTCTTTAACTGAACGTAATTTTTTTGTTAATCCCAAGTTTTTGCAAGATCAGTAGATGCATTTCTCTTTATCCCTGAATAATATTCCAGATATGTTACTATTTGTTCAGTAATTCACATATTAATGAATATTTGGATCATTTCCAATTTAGAGCTTTTTTGGCTGAGTCGCTATGAATGTTCATATGCAAGCCATTGTGTAGATACATGTTTTTATGTCTCTTGGATATATAAATAAAAGTGATATTGGTGGGTGGATTGGTTAAGTGCATGTTTACCTTTTTAGGAAACTACCAGATGATTTTCCAAGGTGACTATCATTATCCGCATTCTTAAATCAGGAAAACCAATTTAAAAAGAGCACTTGCTAAAGTATAAGTTAATTTAGAACATTCCTATTTTTTGCGTTTACTAATAATGCTACCTGAAGTAGTTAACTCTTTCTGTTCTATTTTATTGACATGGAAGGATAAATACATCATGCTTGCCGATTACTCTGAAGCTACATTTAGTCTTACAAGTATAAATGAAGGAGAAGCCTTTATAGTTCTGGTTTACAATTGATGGCTGAATTTCACTTTAAGGAGCAATTTTGCTAAAGAAGATGATGGTTTAGGACATGATAATGGGAAAGAAAATTAAGAAGGTGAAATAGGTACTCAGATTGATCTTCTGGGCCCCGGTTCTGTCAGAGAAGTGGACATAATAAAAATGCTAGCTACTTCCTGACATTCATGTGAATTAAGACTTAGGAGTTCCTTAGTGGAAAACATTTATAACTGGTAAAATTTTTCAGTGGATTCATTGAAATGCCACCTTCTAAGAAAGCCATTTTGAAAAGAACTGTACAGAGTGAAAATTACCAGGTAAATTGGGGAGAAATGTTTCTTAAAGTCAAAAATTTCACTTGTAATTTAGCTTATCAAGAAATTCTCACAGCCTCATTTTCTAATGCTTGTTCTTTTGTACAGGGCATGAAACCAATGAGATTTGATGCCCTAGGAAATTGGTGGAAATGCCTTGCCTGTCCTACAGTGGAGAGGTCTTCTTAGGGGTCTCAGACGCAGCAGGGTGAATCATTTTTAGAAACCTTTTAATATGTAACTAGAGGCATACTAGTTGCTAGATTAAAAATTATTATCTTCAGCCCAGATAGAAAAGTAAGTTTTATGTAAGCTTTAAGTTTATTAGAGTTATCTTGTGTCCCAGATAGAAAATAAAGCTTTGTTTATTTATTTATTTTAAAAGACTTTATTTATTTAACAGAGAGAGACACACAGAGAGAGAGGGAACACAAGCAGGGGGAGCAGGAGAGGGAGAAGCAGACTCCCCACTGAGCAGGGAGCCCAATGCGGGGATGCGGGGCTAAATCCCAGGTCATGATCTGAGCCGAAGGCAGATGCTTAATGACTGAGCCACCCAGGTGCCCCAAAAATAAAGCTTTAAAAAGAGTTTTGGACGTCAAAACTATTGCAGCAAACAATCTATTCAGAGCTACATTTTCTAATTTTTGTTATTGTTGTTTGGTTTTCATGGGGATCAATTCCAAAGTGTATTAATTGTGGGCAGACACAGGGAGGTTCCTCATTACAGTTGTCAGAGACCAAAACTGTGTCTGGCTTACTTTCATCTTCTTGTGAGTACTTTTCGGGTCTGGCCTGGTGGTACCTTTGCCTCAATGCAGTTCCCTCAAGACCACCAAGGGCTTCCCCAGCCCCATCATTCATACCTTTAAGGGCTTCAGCAATTGCTTGTTTATCTGATCATATACTTCCATGGCAGAAAAACTCTGCTGCTTCAGAGCTTTCTTTAGTGATCATATGAATAACAAAAAAGCTAACAAATGTTTTAAGTAACCTGTTGCTTTAGCAAGAAGTATTCACACCTACACACACAGACTGTTGCTGTGGGAGAGATCGCAAATCATGGTCAGGGATAGGCATTATTAACACCTATAGGAAAAGCCAATAAAGACTTTAAGATCTAGGTAGACTTTTTGTGCATTAGACACTTTAAGAGCTCTTTATTCACTCTTTTTTTATTTCAGAGTTATCCCAGATTTGTAAGGAAGTCTTGGATTTCATGCTTTTAGATACTATTTATCATAAAATATACTCAGGTTTTGGGACACTCGATATCTCAGTCGGTTAAGTCTCTTGCCTTCAGCTCAGTCCCATCCTGGGATGGGACCTTGTGTTGGGCTCCCTCCTCAGTGAAGAGTCTGCTTCTCCCTCTGCCCCTCCCCCTGCTCATGATATCTCCCTCTCTCTCTGTCAAATAAAGAAATAAAATCTTTTAAAAAATAAAAAAAGTAGGGACACCTGGTGGCTCAGTCAATTAAGCGGCTGCCTTTAGCTCAGGTCATGATCCCAGGGTTCTGGGATCGAGTCCCACATTAGTCCCACATGACTTTTTGTTGGTGTGGTTAATGTTAAAATGTGGATTTGTCAGAAATAATAATACCTTTGTGTATTTCCTATCCTGAAAATTTCGACGGGGGAGGCATTAGAAATTGTCTAAAATTTATTCATTTCAATAAGATTTTATAAACTGGCTTTACTGGGTGACACCATTTGAAGTGATCACTAGGAAATTCAGAAGGTCAAGTTGCAGAAACACTCTTAATTGCTTTTAGATCTCAAACTTTAATATCAGTAAGTGTGAGATAACCAGGAAAGTGTGAATAGTTACAGTGTGTCCTTTAATTTTCCAGAGTATACAGATCCATTTTATCATGCTATTAGCCTCACCACATTTCTAGTTATATTAAAATATTCCCAATTATGTCCGTCAAGCAAAACTTTACAATTTAAAGAATAGTCATTAATTTTTACAATAATATAAGAAGCTTTTTAAAAAATTTCCCAGGTAATCAAATTCTGTTTTAGCTGGGTATGAAGATTAGTTAACAAGTGGCTTGGCTGAGTATGAAGATGAGAAAATAGTATCTGAACATCAGGAACCTTACTCAAGGAAGTATAGGGTGGTCAAATATGGTATCTCAAAATAGAGACAGATAATTTGAGTAAATAATGGTACCAAGGGACCTTATTTATTTTTTTCACAAAGACTGAAAAACTTCGGGCAACTTCCAAATTGTTAAACAATATGTAAAAGACATTCACTTAAAGTATTCAATTGGTAATATCGCATAGAGCACTGGGTGTGGGGAATGGGGAATGAATCTTGGAACACTGGGAAAAAAAATTTAAGTAACAATAAAAATAAATAAATTTAAAAAAAGTATTCAGTTGGGGAGAATGAACAGAAAAAAAAAGTGTGACAAATGTTCAAAGTAAATGATTAAGACATGGTGGTCAATAGTATCGAAAGCCACTTAGAAACCTATATCAGATTATTAGTGTTTACTCTATTGGAACCAAACACTATTTTGTGTTTGTTTCAGTAATTTTATCAGGCTGCCTTCTGCATATTATGCAATTCAAGTGATCTTTAAATTATTGTCAAATTCTATCTTAAACAGAGCTTTCACAAAGGACATGCAATTCATATCATCTAGAGTTACTGTCATTTCTAGGCTAAGTCCCATGGAAATTCATAACTTAAAAATGAAAGTCACAAAGATGCAACTGCCTTCATAATGCCAATGCAGTGGTTATAAATATTTCATGAACATTGCATGGGCAGGGGCAGATCTCCATTTTCATGAGTTAGAATTTGTACAGCTAAGTCTCCAGATTTTACTATTCATAATGCACAGTATGCCCTGTAGAGCATTCCATATAGTGCTTTTTTAATATTTATGTTTAATGAAGAAATTACTCTTCTGAAAAGAGAATAAACCAAATCAAAGATTTTTTGGTTAGAATTGTGAGTTTTGCTGAATAAAGATGGTAACAATCAACAGAAATTACCTCATTGCTATATTGTAGCACATAAGCACACAACTTTTAGAGTAATACAAGATGACAGATCAAGACACATTAAACGTAAGCGAAAAGGTTCTTTCTAAAGGTTACAACATTAGAAATCTCATCTTAAAAGAATTTGAAAGGTTAAAATGCAAAGAGCAACTTTCTTACATATAAAAATATTAATTACAAATGATATACTTGCCTGCTGTTTCATAGTTTAAATATATGTCTATATTTTTCTGGGTTTTTCTTTTATTCAAAAAATATTTTATCTTGCTAAGATAATATTACCAAGTTCAATAATGAATTGCTATTGCATATTTTAAGGTAATTTATCAAAGTGCATTATCAGTACCTGTCAGAATAAATTTTGCACTAAAAGTAATAAAAAAAAGGACTATTGTATGTGTTGAAATCAAAGAACATTACTACAGCTAAGTTATTTTCAATGGAAAGGATAGGTGATTGCCCTCTAAATGATACTTGTCCCGTGAGAAAATAGAAGCCTGAAAAATCAGAGGAAACAGGCACAGGAAAATGTCTATTCCTTGCTTTTAAAAATGAGCATTTGATATTTTATTTCATTTTTGTCATTTTGATCAATTCTTTCAAGTAGATGAATGTTGAAAAGTGCTTCACAGATCTTGGTGGAATTTACAAAAGTAAACTAAGTTACTGATCATCTCATGTATAATCCAAGGCTGAATTATTCTGTATAAGCATACACTATATATCATAATTTGATTGATTAGGAAGTCATGGATTTTCTTTTGAATATACTTCAAGACTAAGTCTTCTAATTATGGAAACAATAGGGTTCAGATATAATATCATAACCCGGGAATCAGCAGCTTAAGTATTTTTTATTAGGCTTAAGCCAGAGAGGTCGCTGGAAATTCTTTATATTTGCCAAAAATACCACCAGAAGTTTATGTTTTACTCCTGGTATTATTTAACTGGTAGTGGAGAACACTTTCTTCCATTTGGTTCTTCGTAATTTTATTTTCCAAAGGCTCCCTTGAGGAATTTAACCTTTATGTGATGAATTTGCAGTTCACTGGAAGTGTGTTAACCTTAGTTCCCTAATGAGTCTAGGTGTAATACTGAGGCGGAATTGAGAAATATATCATGTAGCTCATTGTCAAGTTGGATTTGTCTTGCACATATCCAGCTTTGCTGTTGTTCCAGTACACATTCTGATCACAATTCTTTAATTATGTTCTATATTTAACTGACCTATTTGAACAGGATCCAGAGCTGGTACGGAACATCTGTCGCTGGGTGAGGCAAGCTGTTCAGATTCCTTTTTTTGCCAAGTTGACCCCAAATGTCACTGATATCGTAAGCATCGCAAGAGCTGCAAAGGAAGGTAAGAACTAGACTTGTGTCACTTGTCTAGTTACGGAAGTATGGGCCTGAAGTATGTGTCATTCCTAAGTATATCTTTATCCACAAATATATATTATCTAGAGTTTAAGAAAAGTACTAAATGGAGCACTTGATCTCACATATGCAGTAGGTTCACATCTGGACTCAAGCTAGTAAATGGGCTCTAAACAAGGACATTTATAGTCTTTCTTGATAAACACCTGCTTTGCACACAAAGAATTATGAAACAAAACCATGATCACAGTGAACCATGGCAAAATAAATGACCTTGGATTGTAACATTCCAGCAGTAGTATTTGAACCTTTAATGAAGTATAAAACAAAAAGATACCAGCTTCCACAATATGAAATTTCTTGTGAGTTCCCTTCATCTATCAAGGGCCTAGTGTACTGCCTTAAATGTATGTCCAATAAATATCTATTGAACACATAAATCATGCAGGCTGTGAATGATTTTATAAATCATATATGCCATGCCCTATCCAATGGAAATTGCATCTTGATTTGCAAAGGTATTGTAAACTACCTGGGAAATAACACCACTTACAAACATTTGGCATCTATAAATCTGTATAATTAATGGAAAAATGAATTGATGGAAATATATCTAGCATTTTAAGCATAATGGTAGGAGTGAGATTAGTAAAGTCACTTGAGGGAAGGAAATGTTCTTGAAAGAAAGACTGTTCATGTTCCTGGTTGTGTGGGCTTGAATGGCTTTTGATCATTGTCTCTTTGAAAAACTTCAGGTAAATGATGAAGTGTTTTTCATAGGTGGTGCAGATGGCGTTACAGCCACCAACACTGTCTCGGGTCTAATGGGATTAAAAGCTGATGGCACACCTTGGCCAGCAGTGGGCTTTGGGAAGCGGACTACATACGGAGGAGTGTCTGGTAGGTGTTGCCCTCTCCTTGCATTTTGCTTCCTTGAAGGTTGCTGAAAAATCAGAGGTCATGTTGCAAACAAGTGCATCATGTCTTTTATGATCCCAAATTCGGATAATTCATTGCTGGTCAAAATCCCTAATAGTTAATGACAGATGGAACATATTGAGTGTGAAAGTTCAAGGGACTGATGGCAAAGATGAGAGAATACTAAGATATGATTGTATGTGAATTCGATTCTCTCATGATCTACGCTCTCCTCAGAATTTCTCATTGTCATGAATGTCTTGTCATTTACTAGGAAGGGCTAATACCAGTGCTGTCTCAGAGAAAAACCCAGGCACCCTAATATCTTTTTCAGAGTCTGAATTTGTTTCACTTTTCCTAGAATTTTGAAATCTACCTTCTTCAAGAAATCTTGCTTTCATAACTGCCCCAGATGAATTCTTAAAACTGCATTTGTGGTATCAGCTGAGAGGACATTTCAGACCTCACACCTTTGCGTATCTTTTCTCATCATCAAACACCTGCTTTTAAAACAGAAACAGAAGTTTTAATCCCAATATGTCGTTCAGTATCTTTGCCCTGTGCACTCTGTTGCTGTGACAACATGAACTTGGTCTTGCAAAGACAATGCTGTAAGGTTCTTGACTGTACTGGTATGGGGATTAGTCTCCTTGGTGATAGAGACAGTGGTAAATATACAGAATATAGCAGTGTCCCACTGTTCGAGAAAAGCATTGCTGAATCAGACCAAAATATGCTTTTGGAAGAGGCTGGGTAGACACAAATAAAGCACTATCCATGCTGAGGTATTATATTTTGAGAGCATGAAGTGTGTCTATGAGCCACGGTTTTTAAAAAATTATATTCTGCTTTTAATTGAATGCCATTCGCATTCCCACAATGTCAGAAAGAGGAAAGCTGATGAGAAGCACCTGCTCAGGGTCCAGATACACCTCTCTTTTATCAGGAGCTATCAAACAGAGCCCTAAATATTATTGTAATGAAGAATAACGTGGACCGCATTAGCGCGTGCCGCAGAAAGACAGTCAAGAGACTCCAGAGTTGGGCTGTAACGTGCACTATGTTTTCTGTCAGCCCATTTCAATTTTTCCAGACTGCCATGTTGACAGCAAGAGAATAAAGGAGGTCACAGAGGGTGCTGAACATTAAAAATTAATAAAAGAACTATTGCAGTAGTATTTTATATAAGTAACACCATTCACGTTTTCTCATTGAAGCTGTAATTTCTGAATATTCTCCCATACTATAACTCAGTCTAATAAAACTACAAAATTACAGCATTAGAAAAAGTCTTTTGTGTTGTAGTCTTTAAGCATACACGCACTGGAAATTATAGTGCTACCTGAAAACAAGTTCAGCTATACCTCAGGGCCTGTTAACATTTCCATGAAACTCTATTTCTAAGATTTATAAATTCGTATATAAATATTCACTTGGGCTATAAGCTCAGCTAGGCCTGGGTGGAACTTTCATTTTAAACCACAAAAAGACCCTAACATTTTTAAGGGCTTGTACCTCATTTCTAATAGGTTCTATATTAAGTCCCTTCACATTAAAGAGACTGTTTTGAAAATAGCCTTTTTCCATATTGACAAAAATGATAGAATTTTTCTCCTTTAAAGCAGTGTTGGCTTTAATTTAAAGGTAATAGAATCTGAAAAGCCTTTGAAATGGGCAATAATAATATATTTGAGGACAGAAGTAAGTTCTATAACAAAGTACCTTCAGAGTGAGTTATATATAACAAAACCTAGCCTACCAAAACTGTGTTAAATAATAATGGTTTCAGATTTTAGGAGTAATGGAAATATCAAAATGGCTAAATACCATTCCTTCTTTTATCAAACATGGCTGTCAAAAAAAAAAAGAACATGGCTGTCAAGACTTCAAATGCTGTTTCAAGGTAGAATATCATACAACATATGCCAGATATTTTTTATAAGATTAAAAAAATTACCACAGCAAAGTGCTAATACTTTCCCAAGTATTTTCTCAGAGCACTGGAATGTATGCTTTGAGAAGAGCAGCTTGAATTGCATATATATATATATTTTTTAAAGGGAAAGCTGAAAAGTATTCAATTTTGGATAGCCACCTGAAATACAACACATACTTTCCATTGCCAGGGAAGAGTGTTTTTTCCCCTTCAAAATATTCCAGCTCTCTATTCAGTCTTTATTATTTTTTTCTCAGAGTAAGACTGATGCTATTTGACATGAAAGTCTCATTTTGTTTAAATGGGGAAATAATAAGATACTTGGGGTACTGCACATGCTATAGAAAAATGATCACATTCTGTAATGTCTGTCTAAAGCACATTAGCTAATAAGGGGCAGTGACTAGCATTGGGAACTGCAGCCAAGGAATGTCGGTTGGATTATTTCAAACATGATTCGTCTAGATTCTAGAGTCCTTTAAAGCAATGTTTTTCAAACTTTATTTCCCAACTCATGAATGTCCTATGGAACCAAATTAAAGAATTGTAATCAAAATTTAAATTTAAAAAAGTTTAAATTAAAAAAAATCAAATAGAAGAGGAAAAAGGAAGTCAGAGTGCTTTGCACACAGATAGCATAAACATTGATCAAACATGTTTTTCAGTTATACAGATAATACACACATATGTGTGTGTGCATGTGCATGCACGTGTGTATTTGTATACTGCATCATGATGTAAAATGAGTTTTTTATTATGATTAACTTCAAAAATTTGGGAAGCTACTGATTAGAAGGAGGTCTCTTTATTTAATAAAAGAAGTCATTAAGCCTCTAGAAGACATTAAACAAGGTTACTTCTATTTGTTGCATCTTAAAATTAATTTTTTTTTTTATCAAGAGCGAGAGTGAAATTTCAGGATCTCATCCTCAGTTTTTTTTTTTTTTTTTTAAGATTTTATTTATGTATTTGACAGCAACACAGCTAGAGAGGGAACACAAGCAGGGGGATTGAGAGAGGGAGAAGCAGGCTCCCCGCCGAGCAGGGAGCCCGATGTGGGGCTTGATCCACGGACTCCAGGATCATGACCTGAGCTGAAGGCAGACTGAGCCACCCAGGTCCCCCCAGCTTTGTTATTTTAAGAAACTGCCTTTTCCCAACTCACTTACAGAATCAGAATCTGATTAGAATCTGGGAGTGGGGGCTGGACAGGGCAAAACATATGAAGCAAATTCATAATGGAATGATTTATAAACCTCAATTTCAATTAGAGAAATACCTGGCAAGATTCATGCTCCATGAGTCCATTAAAGGTTGAATTATAAAGATTAAAAGTGATTTTATAGTGAGAACAGTATCAAAAGAAAGCTTAGTCAGTATTCATAAGGAAGATTTTCGTGAAACTCACATGGCTAATTAAGCTCTCCACCATACAAATACTTCTGTGTAAATTACTGACTCTTGATTCCCTATTTTTCTTTGGGCAGTAGAGATTTCACATTGCAAATTGTTACCACCTAACTTTCCTTTCCACTTATTCCTGGAATCCGTGAAGAAAAAAAAAAATTTTTTTTTAATATCAAACAACAGTTCGTTCATATGTCACCAAATGTTGAGCAGATTATTGTTTTGTTTTGTTTTGTTTCTGGTGAGGGTGGGCATCCATGCCTTCATTTATTTCACTGGAAGAACCACTGGTCTCATCAGTAACAGTATTTATTAAACCTTATCTTTGAGTGAATTACTGATTATTTTTCCTACTATTAGTTTTCTTTTTTTTTTTTTTCTTGCTTTAGTTTGAAATTTTGACATTTTTCCTGGCCTTATCCACAAATAATGAAGGAATGTTAAGATGGCCCTTGACTCTGTGATTACTCTCACCTACGTAAATGGTGTCATCCAGCTGTGCTGTGACATTTTCCCAGTCAGTCTTCCCTGTGGATAAGGTTCTCTTAGACATGGTTAAGAAGGACTCCCACATGACATAACCAAAGGCACATCTTTATTGCTACTGACTTCATGAGAACGGTATTTATTAATTTCTAGCTATTTTTGGAGAAACAGTAATCAATCTTTCAGTGAGGCAAACTCATTTGAAGGAATTATTCCTTGTTATTCCTTGTTGTTTTTTTAAGTGCTTCTTTCTGTTGATGAGGGGCTGGGCATTTTTTAGCTTTGTTATGTAATTCCATTATCCTGTATATATTTGGTTTGTTGTTACAAACAAGCACAGGCACATACCCACATGTACAGAAAAGTTACAAAATTTCTTTGCAGAAGGCATTTTGAAAAGATGGGGATTGCTTTAGGCTTTATTAATTCACTTCCTACAAGCTTGGAAAATTAAGTCATTGTTTTACATTATTTTATTTACCACATTTGTTCTATTTACTCAAAAAAGGAAATTCTTGTTTTCAATTTCAATTTTTGATCCCTTTTTGAAATTACTGTCTGTACCAACATGTTAAAACAATAGAACATATTTTATTTGATAATAATACCTGTAAAATCTAATACTGATCTCTGAATAATTCATCAAAGGTGGCCTTCAAGATTTGATCTCTAAGGAACCCACATTTACTAAGTAATTACATATAGGATATTACGGATTTAAGAGATGGTTGTGCATTTCTTAGCAAATGACAATGCCATACTCCATAAATACCCTTACATTCTCAAATAAATAAGGAATGATTTGAAATCCAGCTACTTGGACTATTAGGCACTAACTCTGGGTTCTTATAGTTACAAGCCTCCTAAAGGTATTTTTGTTGTGAAACCAATCAGGGAAACACCAATAAAAGAAGGTGCAAGTTAGAAATTGGCTAATAATTCATTACTCTGTGCCACTGTATGAGTTAGAAGTGTGTACATAGTGTATAGCTCAGAAAACTTGCACAAACATGAATCAGCATAATGGCTTAAAAATTATCTTAACTCTATACTGCATATTTTATGTTCATGTTTGAAAAAAATAAGATTATTTGGACCATACAGTGACTGAGCAGCACTGAACTCAGGTATGGGGCATTACGTGAATGCAAATGCGATGTAACCCATTTCAGTCATGAGCTTAAACTTATTTTGATGTATTTGTCAGTTTATTTATTTTTTAAAAAACTTTTTTTTAAAGATTTTATTTATTTATTTGATAGAAGGATCACAAGTAGGCAGAGAGGCAGGCAGAGAGAGAGGAGGAAGCAGGCTCCCTGCTGAGCAGAGAGCCAGATGTGGGCCTCAATCCCAGGACTCTGAGATCATGACCTGAGCCAAAGGCAGAGGCTTTAACCCACTGAGCCACCCAGGCACCCTATCAGTTTATTTTTGTAAAATGAGGAAGATGACAAAGCACATAGTAGATTGAAAACCCAAAATTTACAACTTATTTTGAATACCTATTACACACATACAAGCAACTGAAGATTTTGGCAAGATTGCTTTAAGTTCTTACACCATACATTACAATTATATCATAAAGTGCAATATTGGTATTGTTTTAATGGGGAGTAGTTGTTAATGGATTGGACTTTTTAAATTGTCAATCACATAATTACTGATGCATAAAATTCTTTTAGAAAAACACGCCTACTCACTGTCATAAAATTTCATCTATTGTAACCATCTTTATCAATAAGAGCTTAGATTTTAATACTGAAATGTCTAGAATAGCCTGAAAGGTAAAAGTAACATTTAAATGAATAAAAAAGCACTGATAAATTATGCCAAAAAGAATAATTAAAAGGAGAACCTTTCACTTTATACTCACTCATCTCTTTTCTTTTGTGTGTGTGTGTGTGTACAAAATAATGCAAAAAATATATAGTCTGTTATTCACATAAATATTCTTAGGCCACCCCAAGTTTAACTGATCAAATTACTAAAGACCTTGTTATATAAATATATGTATGGTATTTGCAGAACAGTCAAAGTAGGCATATCAAATAAAGATGCTGAATTACAATTTTCGTTATAAATTATCAGTTTGGTTGAGAGAAGCTCACCATTAGAACTATTCTCATTTAAATCATGCTCATTTGAATATATTCATGTGCATATTGACAAAGAATCCCCTTTTGCATGATACTGCCTATCCTGGAGCCCGAATTTCACACTGTTTGACTGTCATTGGTCTGTGCAGAAGATCAGAGCCCTAATAATAGATTTTTGACGGTCAGCTTGCCTGCTACCTGCCCTACACAAATCCTCACTGTTCATGTTTGCTTCATGGCAACAAAGCAGACAGAAGGAAAATGCCAAGTGCTGAGTTTGAGGTACAGCCTTGCCTTGGCTTGACATTTCAGCAGAACAGCAGTTTATGAGATGCATAATTTTTCATCTGGGACTCAGCTGCCATATTCATAGACGCTTACAGCTCTTCGACGGACTGGGGCAAGGGCAAAGGTTTAAAGCATAGATCAAGGTCTACATCTTTTCCTTAAGTATTTGAAAATAACTATTGTCCTGCAGATAAATGGTGAAATCAGAAGGTATTTAAGAGCCAACACATTTATGGCCATGTGGATATTATATGTTTTTTAATTCAAAATCAGGAAAATAAATTAATATCTGCCTCATCTCCTAAGAAAACATTTGGTAGACTTTGTAAACCAAAGGACTCTGACAAACATATTAAGAAAACTTACCTTTGTAGGGGTCATAATGAATTATTAAATTTCTTTCCTCTGTATGTGTATGTGTGTGTGTGAGTGTGTGTGTGTGTGTGTGTGTGTGTGTGTTTTGCATAAAGAATGACTTCAAACTTGAAATTAATCAAAAAATGTTCTATTATGAAAATAAAACTAAAGAGTATTGTGTCACTGTTTGAGCTTAAATTTAAATATTCACAGATTCGTGCATATCTACTGTACTAAAAAATCAGTGTAGGTACACGTCAGTGACTGTTTAATTTGGAACTACACATCTCTGTAAGCTTCAGAAACAGTTCACCATGTCACAGTCTCATACAGAACAATGGTACAGTACATTGGATTAATTAAAGAAGCCTTGCAGAGAACTGAGTTCTCAGTATGTCAAGATTTCAGTTTTATGTTAAATATTTTCTAAAGGCCAGACCCTTAAATCTCAGGGGCTGTACCAAGCAGTGAGCTGTGAATTTAACCATAGGCTAACTGCTAATGATAAGGAAAAGAGTCCTAGTTGAGGCAGCTGTAATACAGTCATTGGATTAGGCTATCAATCACTCAGCTCCCTAAGGAAAAGGGGAAGAAGACCAAACAGTGAAAAGGGAAATTAGGAAAGGAGGGCATGACTAGAATGAGATTCCTCACCATCCTTATCCATTCATCGGCTTAAATCCCTAAGCATTAGGCCAAACTCTCCAGCATTGCTCAGACTATAAAGCCAATGCATTTATCCCTAGTATGGAGGGAACTATCAAATGTCATTGGCTCTCACTAGCTGAAGATCTTAAAATGGGCTAGAAGCAAGTGCCTGGTTATAGAATCAAAATTAGGTTAACACTTAATTTTTGGTAAGATTTATATATATAATTATTTCATGTATAAGGATTTATGTACATTGGTAAGGGAAATATTCTTATTTAACTTCTAATTTGGAGCCAGTTTTAACTTATGGAAGCCCTGTTGTGAAGTGAGATTCCAGTAGATCAGTGGTCCTCAAACTTCAGTGTGCCCCAGACCTTGGAGGACTCATTAAAATACAAATTGCTGGACTCTTTCCTGAGAGATCTGGGAAGCCCTGAAAATCCTCATTGAACAGTACATGAAGAAAGGTTAGTGTCCTTGAGCATTTTAAATTGAGATCTTATCTCCAAAAGAGTGAAAGGTTTTAACCAGTGGTAAAATTCAAGAATCTTGGTATTCCATACATAAATTTAGAATCTCCTCTCAGCTAAGTGTCTGAAACAAATGCTAATAAATAGGATCAGAATTCATTCTTAAAAAAACTGGTAGAAGAGGTTCCTGGGTGGCTCAGTCAGTTAAGTGTCTGCCTTCAGCTTAGATCAAGATCCCAGGATCCAGCCCTGCATTGGGCTCCCTGCTCAGCAGGAAGTCTGCTTCTCCTCCCCCTCTTCTGCTCCCCCTGCTTGTTTTCTCTTGAGCTCTCTTTGACCAATAAATAAATGAAATCTTTAAAAAAGAGAGAGACATGGGTTGTCTGGGTGGCTCAGAGGATTAAGCCTCAGATCATGATCTCAGGGTCCTGGGATCGAGTCCCACATTGGGCTCTCTGCTCAGTGGAAAGCCTGCTTCCCCCCTCTTTCTCTGCCTGCCTCTCTGCCTATTTGTAATCTCTCTCTCTGTCAAATAAATAAATAAAATCTTTAAAAAAGATTAAAAAAAAGAGAGACAGAAAAGTAAAAAACAGTATTTGAGGGCTCAGAATAGAAAGAATATGTCACTCCATTTAAAATTAAGTGTTTCTAGTTATAAAATAAATAAGTCATGGAGTTGAAAAGTACAGCATAGGGATATATTCAATAATATCATAATAACATTGTATGGTGACAGATGGTAAGTATATTTACGGTGGTGAGCATTGAGTAATGCACAGAATGGTTGAATCACTATGTTGTACATCTGAAACTAATATAGCATCATATATCAACTATACTTCAATTTTTTAAAAAATTAGGGATTAAAGGTTGAATACAAACCACTGTTATGCAAAGAGAATCCATTCTAAGTGCCACTAAGTAGTCCTTTGAAAGGGAAACAGGTGTCAGAGGCAGACAAGGGTAAAATTAAGCTCACGATTGTGAAATACTGTTTTTCCTTTTGATTTTGTGCAGATATTAACATACTGTATTTTTACAGTTCTCTCCCAGGACAAGCACTGATATATCAATGAACATAGTTATTTCCTCAGACTTAAACTATAGGAGATGATACTATTGATAGCCTCCTGCTTTTCTCTCTTCCTTTATGTGTTGCCTGTCATCCCCATACAGTGGCATCCATGTATCAGAAGAAGGGAAGGGATAACCAATGTTGTGGGGAGAAGCTGTTTCGATGCATTGTCCCTGCCATTAGCATAGTTAAACTGTGCACTGGGAGTCTTCCAAAGTCATGTCTATACACTGGTGGTGATACTGTTTGACAGTCATGGAAGCTTCCAGCAGTTTTCCCAGATGAAGGAGTGTCCTGATGTGCGGCTCCAACAATTTAGTGCCATCTGAATCCCTAATGGCACATTATACCCCAATTCTGAAAGATCCTTAAGTGTGGGGCATAGTGCATCCTCAAGAGAGCCATACGGCATCTGATGCTCGAAGCTGCAGACTGCCCGGACGATAGAGGGCTGATGCTAAGGGAAGGATCATAATAGAGAAGGTCAAGGAATCTGATCAGGGCAGCCTAACTGCACTTGCTGTGCTTTTGTAGATTCTAATATTTGGATGCAATGTGTGTGAGGATTTTACACTATTTTAGTTTTCTTCAAATTTTTATGCCCGCAAATTCCCCACATTAAAAAATTATAAACTATGTACTCCTCACCCATTTTAAGTCACCCTTACAAATTTAGCCATAAGTTTAAGTAATAATAAAAGACATAGTCTTGGGGCCTTGGGTGCCTCAGTTGTCCAGTGTCTGCCTTCAGCTCAGGTCATGATATCAGGGGAATCCCGGGATGGAGCCCTGCATCAGGTTCCCTGCTCAGCGGGAGGCCTGCTTCTCCTTCTCTCATTCCTTCTGCTTGTGTCCCCTCTCTAGCTGTGTTTCTCTCTGTCGAACAAATTTAAAAAAGAAAAAAAGAAACTTAAAAAAAAAAGACATTCTGCAAATATTAATTCTTAAGAGGAAATGACTACACCATTCTTTTAAGTAAGCCTAATAGACTCTCAATAACAGTGATTTTATAGACATCATGACTTATTTAAAAATACATAAACAGGCTTGAAATAATATTTGGAAGTTTTATATAATTTTTTCCCTTGAACTATCATTTCCAGTCAACTTTTTCACCAGATTTTATCCTGTTTTCATCTTTTTTTAAGCTTGAACATTTCTTGTGAATTGTCCTTTAGAATTTCTCTTTGACAAAATATATGCCTACAATATGACATTTATATTTTTTAGATTTCTGGGTTAAGACTTTAATGATGATTTTTCTTCTGTATTATTCTAATTGACAATTTATACTTTATCATAATAATATAAATATATTATGAATGGTGATAATTATTCAACATAAAAGTAAATTTTATTGGAAATATACTTCTTAAGCAAAATATGGCTTCTTAAAAGCAATTAGATCATATATTTACTATTGATGCACATTTCTCCTAAAAATATCAGGGTTGGCATTATTCTGTTGTATTATTTTTTAGATATGAATATTGAAAATTCTTTTTCATCTAAATAATTAAAGAGGACTGCAAAGAGTTTTATTATACTCACTTAACCCAAATCTTTGAACATATTCTGCATTACAAGCTAAACATAATTAGGCAATTTGATGAGCTCCTCTTTCAGTTTTGTTGAAGAAGTAACTTGGAACTCACCTGACTTTCAAAAATATTTGCTACCCAATCATATATCACTTCTTTAAAATGAATACCAATAGTTTGAATTATCATTTTGTTTGATACCCCAGCATTTTTACTGTTGAGCAATATATCATTATAATATTTGAGATCATTGAGAGATAAGCTTTCTTTCAAAGTAGAAAGGACTGGTAAGACATAGGAGTTGGGGGGGGCGCCTGGGTGGCTCAGATGTTAAGCGTCTGCCTTCGGCTTAGGTCATGATCCTGGAGTCCCTGGATCAAGCCCCACATCGGGCTCCCTGCTCGGTGGGAAGCCTGCTTCTCCCTCTCTCACTCCCCCTGCTTGTGTTCCCTCTGTAGCTGTGTTTCTCTCTGTCAAATAAATAAAATCTTTAAAAAAAAAAAAAGACGTAGGAGTTGGGACTAGAAGAGCCAGCATGATATTTTGACTGCACTCTCTATCAGGCATATATGATTTAAGCTATAATAACTATGGAAATCAAGGATCTCAAAAATTATTCCCTAAGATTAGTTTACCCATGGGATGCATACTTCCCATGGAAGGGCAACACTGGGTATATATCCTTCTTTGAGAAGACCACTAGCTTATTTCATCTGTTCTTCACACAACTTCATGCTAACAAAGCAATACCTTGCTTTTCCTTTTTATATCAATTTGACTATATTTCTTAAAATAGCACTAGGAATTTTAAGAAAATTTTCATGAATGGGCTAATAAATCTCAGTATATAAGTTAATATGTGTTAGTGGTTGCATTTGAAATTTTATATTGGCAGACTTCTGTGCTACTGGCAAAATCAGTCAGCATTTCTGCAGTCCTCAGCACTGGCTATTCAGGCAATGGGTGGCAACAACATGGGAATATCAAGGCCTTGAATAATATGATCTTTATTTGCCCAGCACCATATTGAACACTTTATATGCATTCTTATATAAATAACTCTATGATGCAGACATCACTGGCCTATTTTATAGCTTTAGAAACTCAAACTCCAGATGGTTAAGCAACTTGCCAAAGTTTACATAGCCAGGACATGTCACAGTTTGGATTCAAACTCACATCTATCTCCAAAGAATTGTTAGGCATTTTTATGAATGTCTTAATCCAATATCTGCTGTGATAAGTCTCTGTCTACCTGTAATATACTCATTAAATTTTAATAGGCTATGAACATCATTTACTAATACAACATTTATTCTATCTGGATTTGAAAATCTGTGAATGTACTCTTCTGTGACCATTGTCAAAATCATGGCCTTATTATCTGTGTCACTCCAACACTATATTGGAAAATTGAACAAGTAGGTGAATTAGGGAAAATTTCTTTAATTCCTCCCAGAAAAACAAAAACAAAAAAATGACAGGAAGCATTCAGGCATTTTTCTTAAAGTGTGAACATGCAACATTTGCTTGAAGTAAAGCTGTCATCAATAGAGCAATAAATAACCTTATTTCTTACTGACTTAGATAAACTGTGTGGGGGCTTAGTTTAACCGTGATACTGAGAAAAACCTTTGGGTGTCCTTTTTAATTTCTTCTTTCTAATCTTCAGTCAGTTACAAATGACCATATGTTCCTGCAAGTGTCTCACCTTCTTTTTGGACAGATCCATCTTTTTCCCCAGCAGCAGTATCATCTCCTTTGTAATTTCAACTGAGCTTGCAAAAAGCACCACTAAGTAATTCAGAGATGCTACTTTTTCATTAGGTGTGGAAAGAGAGGGGCATTTTGAAGGTGGTGAGGTAAGGAAAGAATTGGACCAAAAACCCTTGCTAAGCCCCTTCTGAAAGGGAAATAAAAAAAGGAAATTGCACCATTTCTCACTTTCCCTCATTTAAAACAAAACAAGATAAAATATAAATAACATAAAATAAGAGAGTGAAACTCTTTTAGCACACATCTGGCATGGTATGATATGAAAAAAATTAATCAGTGTAAATTAATTTGAAGAGTCTATAGATCAGAAGTCAAGAGTTCAAGGAATGCTTCTGAAGTGCTGTCAGTTCATTTAACACATCTGGTTGATGACAGACCTGTTTGGATTATAAACTTCTTAAAAGCAGGAGCACATTCCTTTTTCTTTATGATCTCCTCCAAGGCCTAGGAAAGGCATAAGCACATTGTAGACATGAAAGACACACCATTTGATCCTTAATATTTCACTATATATAACTGAGAGGTTTTGGGAATGTAACTGCCTCTTAGTCTCTGACATCCATCTTAACTTAATGATGAGCTTTTGGTAACTGAGTAAGAAATTTTAACTAAAAGAATATAGGCCATCCTATGAGATATTCAAAGTGCTGAAAGGAAAAAAATTGCAGCCCAAAATACTCTATTCAGCAAGGCTGTCATCCAAAATAGAAGACAGAGGAAGAGTTTCCCAGACAAACAAAAGTTAGAGGAATTATGACCACTAAACCAGCCCTACAAGACATGTTAAAGGGGACTCTCAGTGAAAAGGAAGAGTAAGGAAAGTAGGAAGCACGAAAGCAGTAAAAATAAGTACATCTGTAAAAGTCAGTCAAGGGACTCACAAAACAAAGCAATGTGAAGTATGACACCATATACCTAAAATGTCAGGGGGAGAGGAGTAAAGAATGGGTTCAAACTTAAGCAACCATCACCTTATTATAGACTGCTATATACAGAAGATGTTATATAAAACTGAATAGTAGCCAGGAATCAAAAAACCAATAATAGATACGCAAAAAAAAAAAAAAAAAAAGAAAAAGGAATCGAAATATATCACTAAGGAAAGCCAATGAAGCATGACAGAAAAGAGCAAAAGAAGAAAGAAATGGAGAAAAACTACAAAAAAACCCTTAAAACAAGTAACAAAATGGCAATAAATACATATCTATCAATAATAACTTTGAATGTAAATGGGCTAAGTGCTCCAATCGAAAACATAGGATGACAGAATGGGTAAATAAATAAGACCTATCTCTTTGCTGCCTACAAGAGACTTATTTCAAACCTAAAGACACAGGCAGATTGAAAGTAAACCAATGGAAAAGCATTTATCGTGCAAATGAATGTGATAAGAAAGCCAGGGTAGCAACACTTATGTTGGACCTAATAGACTTTAAACAAAGACTGTAACAAGAGACAAAGAAGGACACTATATCATTAAGGGGATAGTCCAGAAAGAAGATAACAATTGTAAATATTTATGTACCCAACACAGGAGCAACCAAGAACTTGAAAGAGTTAATAATAAACATAAAGGAAGTAATCAATAGTAATATAATAATAGTAGGGACTTTAATACCCCACTCACATTAATGGACAGATACTCCAAATAGAAAATCCACAAGGAAATAGTGGCTTTGAATGACACATGAGAACAGATAGATTTAACAGATAGATTCAGAAATTTCATCTAAAACAGCAGAACAAACATTCCTTTCAAATGCACATGGAACATTCTCTGGAATAGATCACATATTATACTACAAAGTAAGTCCCAACAAATTTGAAAAGATCAAAGTATTATCATGCATGTTTTCTGACTGCAATGCTATGAAACTGGAAATCAACCACAAAGAAAAAATATGGAAAGAGATTAACTAACATCTACTAAAGAATGAGTGGGTCAACCAGGAAATCAAAGAGGAAGTCAAAAGGTACATGGAGACAAATGAAAATGAAAGCATAGGGGATGCCTGGGTGGCTCAGTTGGTTAAGCAACTGCTTTCGGCTCAGGTCAGGATCCTGGAGACCCGGGATCAAGCCCTACATCAGGCTTCCTGCTCGGCGGGAGCCTGCTTCTCCCTCTCACAACACAGTCCCTCTGCTTGTGTTCCCTCTCTCACTGTGTTTCTCTCTGTCAAATAAATAAATAAAATCTTTAAAAAAATAAAATAAAATAAAGAAAAGAAAATGAAAGCACAACAGTCCAAAATCTTCATGATGCAGCAAAAGTAGTTTGAAGAGGGAGTTTAGAGCAATATAGGCCTACTTCAAGAAGTAGGAAAATTTTCAAATTAATAACCTAACTTACATATAAAGGAGATAAAATAAGAACAAACAAAAGCCAAAGTCAATAGAAAGAAGGAATAAAGATTAGGCCAGAAAAAAGTGAAATAGAAAATGAAACAAAAACAATAGAACAAATCAGTGAAACCAGGAACTGGTTCTCTAAAAAGATCAACAAAATTGATAAACCTTTAGCTAGACTCTCAAAAAGAGAGAGAGAGAGGAAGAGACAGAGATGACTCAAACAAAATTGGAAATGAAAGAGGAGAAATAATAAACCACACCACAGAAATACAAACACTTGTAAGAGAATGTTATGAAAAATTATATGTGAACATATTAGAACAACCTAGAAGAAATGGATAAATTCCAAGAAACATATAACCTAAAAGTGAGTCAGGAAGAAATAGAAAATCTGAACAGTCCAATTACTAGCAATGGAATTGAAGCAGTCATCAAAAAACTCCCAACAAACAAAAGTCCAGGACCAGATGGCTTCATAGCTAAATTCTACAAACAGTCAAGGAAGAGTTAATATCTATTCTTCTCAAAGTATTCCAAAAAATAGATGAAGGAAAATCCAAATTCATTCTACAAGGCCAGCATTATCCTGATACCAAAAACAGATAAAGACACTACAAAAAAAAAAAAAAAAGATAACTATGGGCCAGTATCTCTGATGAACATAGATGCAAAAATCCTCAACAGAATATTAGCAAACCAAATCCAATAATACATTAAAAGCATCATTCACCACAGTCACGTGGGATTTATTCCCAGGATGCAAGTGTATTTCAGTATTCACAAATCAATCAACATGATACAGCACATCAGTAAGAGAAAGGATAAAAGCCATATGATTATTTTAGTAGACACAGAAAAAAAATAGGTTTAAAGGAAACAAAACTCAACATAGTAAAGGCCATAGATGATAAACCCACTGCTAATATCAACGGGGAAAAACTGAGAGCTTTCCCCCTAAAGTCAGGAATAAGACAAGGACATCCACTCTCACCACTATTCAATGTAGTACTGGAAGTCCTAACCACAGCAATCAGAGAAGAAAAAGGAATAAAAGCCATCCACATTGAAAAGGAAAACATAAAACTTTCACTATTAACAGAAGATATGATACTGTGTATAAAAAACCCTACAGACTCCACCAAAACCCTACTAGAACTGATATATGAATTTAGTAAGTTTGCAAGACACAAAATTAAAATACAGAGATCCATTGCATTTCTATACAAGCAATAAAAAAAGAAATTAGGAAAATAATCCCATTGTAATTATAATTATAATTACATCAAAAATGATAAAATATTTAGAATTAAATCTAACCAAAGAGGAATACTCTGAAAACTATAAAATATTGACGAAAGATTGAAGACAATGCCTACAAATGGAAATATATTCCATACTCATGGATTAGAAGAACAAAAATTATTAAAATGTCCATAGTACCCAAAGCAATCTTCAGATTTAAGGACATCCTTATTAGAATACCAACAGCATTTTTTGCAAAACTAGAACAGACAAGCCTAAAATGTATATGGAATCATAATGATCCTGAATAGTCAAAAAAATCTTGAAAATGAAAAACAAAGCTTGAAGTAGTACACCCTAGATTTCAAGTTTTACTCCAAAGCTGTAGTATTCAAAACATTATGGTACTGGCACTAAAAGAGAGACATAGAACAATGGAACACAATAGAAAACCCAGAAATAAACCCTTATTAATCTTTGACAAAGGAAGAAAGAATAAGCCATGGGAAAAAGGCAGTCTCTTCAACAAATGGTGTTGAGAAAACCATACTGCTATATGCAAGAGTAAACTGAACCACTTTCTTACACCATACACAAAAATAAATTCAAAGTGGATTAAAGACCTAAATGTGAGACCTGAAACCATAAAATCCTAAAGGAGAGCACAGGCAGTAATGTCTCTGGCACTGGCTATACCAACATTTTTCTAGATTTGTCTCCTTAGGCAAGGGAAATAGAAGCAAAAATACACTGTTGGGACTACATCAAAATAAAAAGTTTCTGTACGGCAAAGGAAATTTTCAAGAAAATTACAAGGCAGCCTACTGAATGGAAGAAGATATTTGCAAATGACATAAGTGATAGAGGGTTAGTGTTAAAAATATATAAAGAACTGATACAACTCAGTACCTCCAAACCAACTAATCCAATTTAGAAATGGGCAGAAGACATGAACAGACATTTCTCCAAAGAAGACATAAAAATGGCTAACAGAAACATGAAGGGATGCTCAGCATCACTTGTAATCAGGGAAATGGAAACCAAAACTACAATGAGATATTACTTTACACTTGTCAGAATGACTATAATCAAAAACACAAGAAACAACAAGTCTTGGTAAGGATGTAGAGAAAAAGGAACCCTCCTGCACTCTTGGTGGGGATGCAAACAGGTGCAGCCATTGTGGAAAACAATATGGAGAGTCCTCAAAAAATTAAAAATAGAACTACCTATGATCTAGTAATCACACTACTGGGTATTTACCCAATGAATACAAAAATATGAATTCATAGGGGTATGTGCATCCCTATGTTTATTGCAGCATTATTTACAATAACCAAACTATGGAAGCAGCCTGTGTCCATCAATAGAAGAAAGGATACAGACGATGTGGTGTGTGTGTGTGTGTGTGTGTGTGTGTGTGTGTGTGTGTGTTAAAGCCAAGCAAAATAAGTGAGAGAAAGACAATGCCATATGATTTCACTGACATGTGGAATTCAAGAAATAAAACAAATGAACAAAGTGGGGGAAAAGGAGATAGAGAAACAAACCAAAAAACAGACTTACTATAGAAAACAAACAGGTGGTTACCAAAGGGGAGGTGGGTGGGGAGATGGGTGAAATAGGTGAAGGGGATTAAGAGTACATTTGTCGTGAGGGAGTAATGGGTAAAATTATTGAATCACTATATTGTATACCTAGAATTAATATAAATAACACTGTATATTCACTATACTGGAATTGAAATTAAATATTTAATAAAAAAAGAATATAGGTCATCTTACTAAGTACTAAATGCTAAGAGTTTTTCATGTATTATGTTTTTTAATCATTATAACAGCCTGGTCAAGTGGTCACATTTATTTACCTGTTTTACTGAAAAAGAAATTGATGTACATCCAGAGAATTCAAGTAAATTCTGTAATGCCACACAGCTTGTATCCAGATATATTGGAATTCTTGCTATCTGGCTCTTAACATTATGAATTTAACCACTATGTTACAGTTACTTCCCCACACCTGTTCATTCTGTATTAATTTATTCTATTATGCTCTTGGAATATTCTCAACATATTGTAGGATGAAATATTTAGAGACCCACTTTTGTATTTCTTAAACAAAAAATATTAGACTAAAAATAATCTATGGATATAGCACTAAGATTAATCCCTCTTTAAAAAAAATTCACAGGAGAGTGTTGTGAATTGTGTAAGACTGATGAATCGCAGACCTGTACCCCTGAAACAAATAATATATTATATGTTAATAAAAAAATAATAAAATTTCACAGGAATGACAGGTCACAATTACACTGTAAGTGGTCTAGTAAACCTCTCGATATTCCTATTAACCTCTGGGTTTCATGTGTTTCTCGTATTAATATACTAAGAAATACCACAAAGAAACATATGTACTTTTCAAGGCAGATGCCAAAAGTTTAATGGATCAAATTATTTCTGTGCTGGATTTTCATTCACAAGTTCCGAGTGTTTGGTCTTTTACTTTAGTTTAGTCCAATATTAAAATGGAATTATAAATTTCTCTATTAAATAGTATAAAATAAAAACATAATAGAAATGAATTAGGCTAACAATAATAGTTTGAGTGGGTGAAATATCTTTTGCCTTAGCCTTTCTAGTTCCCTAAAGCCTTGTTTTAATACCAAGTTTATACTAGGTGAGAGTATGGTAACTTTTTTGTAGAAATTATGTGTATGTGTATGTGCGTGTATTTATGTTTATTCCTTGTACATTATTCTAAATCATTCCCAAAGTCTTTTCTTTAGTTTTACCATTTTATAGGTGTGTAATATAGTAGGACTCACCAAGGTGATAATAGTCACCTAAGGAGATTATTAAAATAGCTGATCCTGGGCTCAGAGAGTATCTAATTCAGTAGATTTGAGATGAGACCAGAATTATATATGATGTTTTTCTTTAGGAATCTCAGAGAATTCTGATACCTATTGATCTTTAATCTTCAGTTCCCATCTTAAGGCAGGGGGAGAAAATTCTAATATGGGGAATGCCACCATTATAAGATATAATTTATATAATAAAAATTTGAGATGCTTGTTTTTTGAGAATGAAACGAACCAATTTGTCTTTTATAGGTTAAATATAGTCAATGATCATTCTCATTTTAGTAATTGAATTGTGGTAACTTAGATTTTAAATGAGTAGACCCTCAAGTGAACTCTCTGAAACCCTCATTAAAATGTAGGAAGGTGGGGCGCCTGGGTGGCTCAGTTGGTTGGGTGACTGCTTCTGGCTCAGGTCATGATCCTGGAGACCTAGGATCGAGCCCCACATCAGGCTTCCTGCTCCACGGGAAGCCTGCTTCTCCCTCTCTCAGTCCCTCTGCTTGTGTTCCCTCTCTCGCTGTGTTTCTCTCTATCAAATAAATAAATAAAATCTTAATATATATATACATATATATATATATGAAGATATAAGGACTATCAATTCAAAGAAACATCAGAATGTTTACTTCATGTTTAGTGGTTGTCATACTTGTCAAGCAATTTTCACTGACTTTCTATTTGGTGAGCTTTGTTGATGGGTATTAAACTTTGGGTGATAAGAATATTATTAAAAGCTCTTCTTGGGGTGCCTGGATGGTCCATTTGGTTGTGCACTGGACTCTAGATTTTGGCTCAGGTCATGATCTCGAGGTTATGAGATCAGCCCTGCTTCGGGCTCCATGCTCAGTGGGGGAAGTCTCCTGAAGATTCTCTCTCTTCCTCTCCCTCTGCCCCTTCTCTCTCTCTCAAATAAAGAAAAAAAAGGGGGGGGGCACCAGAGGGGCTCAGTGGGTTAAAGCCTCTGCCTTCGGCTCAGGTCATGATCTCAGGGTCTTGGGATAGAGGCCCGCGTCAGGCTGTCTGCTCAGCCTGCTTCCTCCTCTCTCCCTGGGGCGCCTGGGTGTTTCAATTGGTTAAGCGACTGCCTTCGGCTCAGGTCATGATCCTGGAGACCCGGGATCGAGTCCACATCGAGTCCACATCAGGCTGCTTCTCCCTCTCTCACTCCCCCTGCTTGTGTTCCCTCTCTGGCTGTGTTTCTCTCTGTCAAATAAATAAAATCTTAAAAAAAAAAAAAAAAAGAATATTTTTGATAAGTGGTCCAATTTCCTTTTCCTATACCAGGAGTAGATAAAAACAGAGCCAAGAAGGACTTAAACAGTTTTATACCTGTTTTAAGGCAAGCAGGATTGCTATTGTTCCAGTGCCACAGGATAGACTCTAGAATGAATGAAGACTTCATATCTTTCTCTCTGTGAGGGTTAGCAAGGGTAGCTAGAGGCAAAGCCTAATGTTTAAGAGTTCTAATCCTCATAAGCTAAGATCTTCAAGTAGAATTAGAGACTCCAAGATTCCTAGTATCTGTTCCCTGGGAATTATGTAGTTTTACATGTATTCCATCTGTACAGAGTGTCTGATCAAAGCAAGGAGAAAAAGATAAAACTTTCCCACTTTAATCTCACAAAGTCCCATGGTCTGCTAGATTCCGCCAATTTGGCTTTGAAATGTGAACATGAACGTTACGTCTATCTTTAGTTCTGAAGAGGGGATTTGCCCAGCCAAACAGACGATAAAAGCAAAGGGCAATTCACATGGGACTGAGATGAGAAGATACAGAATGGATAGGGAAATAGTCAAGAGGAAAAAAAGACGAAAGAAAGAAAGAAAGAAAGAAAGAAAGAAAGAAAGAGAAAGAGAAAGAAAGAAAGACGGACACTATAGAGGCACATTGCTGTACAACAGAACACAATGAAACTGTGGAAACTGGAATCAGTGCTGTGAAAGAGAGCCTTGGGAATCTCTCCAAAAATACACAGAAACAGGACAGAGCAATTAAAATCACGAAAGGGTAAGTGATAGACGTATACAGACAACCCAAAAGGAATTCATGATGAAGGTAGCAAGATGAAAGTGCAGCACATAATAAAAGAAAAAATACTAATACCTAGCATTTACTGAGCACTTGCCATGTTATCAGTCACTATTTTAGCTCACTTCCTATATCTTAACTGCTTTAATAGGCAGTTTTTACATGTTAATTAATCATGAAAGTCATGCGTTTTAAAAACATTTTTAACTTTCCTGAATTTAAGTGGAATTCAATTTGAAAGAAGTCACTGATTAGCAGAACAAAAGAGAGACCTTTACCTAGGACCTGCTACAAAATATTTTGAATTACAAGATGATGCAGATAAAATTAGGTTAGCTACAGGTATAGTCTCAGCAACACTAAATTCCAGAAGGAAACAGAGTGGAACATATTTTTAGGAGGAAGGGTAATCACACATCCAAGTTGATAATTAGTGCGTCAATTCAGGACAAAAATTCTTAGATATACAAGGGCTCGGAAAATACAACAAATTCTTTAAAAGTATTATTGAAGATGCATGTACTAAATAACTGAGTAATAAATTACAACAGTGGTTTTCAAATTATGGTCTCTGGACCAGCAGCAAGCATCACCTGGGAACTTATTAGAAGCACAAATTTTTCAGGGCCAACCCCAGACTTACTAAATCAGAAACTCTATAGTGTGGGGCCCAGCAGTCTGTTTTAACAAGCCCTCCAGGTGATTCTGATGCGTACCAAAGTATGAGAACCACTGAATTAAATTAATGAATTCAAGAATTAGAGGGCATTCCATAAATGTTATATTTTTTTAAAAAAATAACCGTTTATTTAGGCCAGAATTATTACTAGAAATTGAGTTTTAAAACTGAATGCCTATGTCAGAAATTAATCCTGAAAAAGAAGCCACAGATATTTACAAAATTTTAAAATGGGATAACTTAAATTTAAATCCTCGATTCTTTTAATAACGAGCAGATGATGAGAAACACCAAAAGTCAGTGGGCAGGGGAATCGGGTGTGCAAAATTTCTTATTCTAAATAGATGTTTTAAAGTCTCACTCTTGACTTAGATAATTTTCAGAAATAACTTAGGGGAAACTATTATTTAAAGAGTAAAAATTATAAAAGGATAAATACTATATATTTATTTATAATTGTCTATCTTTTTAATGTGTTAGGATTTTTGTAATTATGACCCTCTTTCATTTCTGATACTAATAATTGGTGCATTCTTTCTTACTGTTTTCCTAGATTGGTCTCATTAGAAGTCATTAATTTTATTGATCTTTTCAAAGAACCACCTTTTGGCTTTCTAGTTTTCTCTGGCTTTTGTTCATTTTCTTTTTTATTTCTTCTATTGTTTCCTTTTTTCTACTTGTTTTAGATTTAATTTGCTCCTCTTTCTAGATTCTCAGAGTAAAAAGCAGACATATAGATAATTGAGGTCTTTTCTTTTTTCTTTTCAGTTTAAAAGTACTAATTTATTAACTGACCAGATTACAAAAATAAGCATGGCTGATACCTTGTTTATTCTTCTAAAAGGCCTATTGATCTGGTCTTCCCTGTTGCCAACATCTCCAACTTCTACAAAATGGGTGCTCTTTCCCTTCATTCCCTTTTGAGGAAAAGATAATTTGCGGGGCCATAAAAAGTTGTGTTGTTTCTTAATATAGTTACATGAAGCTGTAATTTCCATCCAAGCATTGCTTTAAGCACAACTTACAAATCAATTATTTATTATGTTTATGGCCTCTTACTACTCCCTCAAATGTAAACTTCCCAAGAAGAGAGTTGTTTTGCTCTTTCACTCACGGTTACATCTTCTGTTGCTAGAATAATAACTAGCACATAATAGATGCTCAGTAAACGTTACTGAATGAATGAATTTTCAAAATTGGGGGCTGACATAAAGAATGGTTGTCTTGTAGTACAATGTGAAAATAATCTTTTTGAAAATTGCAGTAAACAAGATGGTGGTTTAAGGCAAAAACCTGTGAATTAATGCATTTTGAGACTGGAAAACTTAACATTTGTCTGCCTGACTTTTCTCATCTGTATAACAGGAATGTGAGTAATACTTACTTCAGAGGGCTTTTGCAATGCTTAAGCTAAATGAATTGTAGAAAATAGGGGCAATAGTTATGTAGTGCTTCCTCTTTGCCCTTACTACAAAAATAGTCCCAGAATATTTCTATAATGGAAAAGTCATTATGAAGTTAACCCACTGAAAGTTGATTTTTTTTTTTAAAGCACCAAATAAAAGTTTTGGATCAATTAAATTTATGAATCTGAATGTATATTAATGCTAAGACATTATATTCAATAATATATGAAAATCATTGTCCAAAGTGACCAAAGAAGGGTACTCCAGGAATGCAAGGATGACTTTATATTATGAATATTATTTACATAGTATCATCAGTATTTTTATTTAATATCGTTGCAGAAGTCGCATGTAACATATATAACATGAAAGAAAAGCCTAAGTTTTTGGAAAATATACTTTGTTATCTGGAGATGCTTTGCTTATAGACCTAAGAAATACAAAACAAAACATTAAATCTCAGAATTAAAAAAAGTATAGGATAGTGTAATGACAACGGTGACACTAAGGTCTCATAACAGCTACTTCCTGTTAAAGGGCCCCTGAGTACCCTGCACTGAGCTAAGCAACCATTACAAGAATCATTTCATAATGAAGAAAATTGTATCATGCTCTTCAGGCAGCAGCGCGTGCACTGTATAGCAGACATACAAGCATAAGTTGCTTTCCTATCCATCAACACTCACACCGGCAACAACGGCAAAAAGCACAAATATCCATCCTTAACGAACAATATAGGGGACTAAAACAACCGAACTGCAGCACAGAAAGCAGCTTTGAATAAACGATGAAACATATAGTATGTTCTTATAGTAAAAGACTCATTACTATAAATATGACATTTATTTCACACTAAGTTATAGGTTTAATGCAGTTACAAAATTACAATAAGTTTTTTTCCCCAAGATATACAAAACAATTTTCTTAAGTTTAGAAGCAAGAACAACCAGGAAAAAATTTAGTTTTTTTTGAAAAAAGCAGGTTTTTTCAACCAGAAGAAAGGTAGAAAAATATATTCAACCAACAATTCAAGTAATTTCAAAATTATAATTAAAATATGTTTGTTGGTACACAAATCAACAGAAAAACCAAGAAAGATAACAGAAAACCCTGAAATTAAACTCTGCATTCCAAAGAATATCACATTATAAAAGAAGTCAATTGAAAAAAGATGTTTTATGAATGAATCGATCTATTAGTTGTTTGGGAAAAAAAAGATCTAAGTGTAGCCTTTCCCCATAATGTCTAAAATAATAAATTATGGATTAAAAACTTAAAGAACTATTGTACTAAACTATTTAAAAAAGAAAGATGGGTATTTATCCTACTTGAAAATGGAAAAGATAAGCTTTCTAAAGTTGAAAGAAACAGAAAAATATCACAGTTAAGATGTTCAGTGTATCTGCATATAACTGTTAAATTTCTATATATATATAAAAAATGAACAAAATTAAAAGATGAATGTAAAACTGTTTTTGTAAGATAAAACTACTTATATCCTCAACAAAAGATTCACAGTCAGCCTACTAACCCAATTGAGTTGGCTTTCTTATGCCATCCCTCAATTAGTAGGACAATATCAAGGTTTAAGTCAATAAAAGCATCTCTTTGCTGGTTCAGCTTAACCTGAGGTAAATATTTAAAGCTCTTTGAGCAAAGGATGGAAAATGAACAACTACAAGGAAAAAAAATCTTAAAACTATTTGCAGAGACATGTAAAATAAAGCAGGGGTAAACTTTGTTTCAAGTATCAAATTGGTAAAATATTTTAAAAGTAATATTTTAGTCAAAAGATGGTAGTGAAGTAGATTTTTATACTCAACTGGTAGAATTAGAATTTGATCTACATTAAACAACAACAGAAAAGTAGGCCCTCTATAGTCAATTAGGGATGTCCCTTGACTTACTGCTTGTGTTGGATTCTGTATTTCTGGATCCCGTATATTCCTTATTCTTGGTATATCTTTCTGATCCAAGCTTGAGAATATCCTGAAATATCCCAAGCATTCTGAGAAGTGGCAGTAAAATTTTCAGCTCACACATATTTGAAAATATCTGTATTCTCTCTTCATATGTAGTAATTTGGTTAAAATTGTTTTTAAAAAACATTTTAGGTCA
>PITA01011064.1:0-68611 GCA_004023965.1 Spilogale gracilis
TTGCAGGTGGAGCTCGCTGAGGTTGGAGCCCTGTGAGAGGGTGTACTGAGTGTGAGGCTGTGTGGGCAGAGGGTGCTCGAGTGACAGCTTGTGCAGGAGGTGGGTGTCTGAATGCACAGTGATATTTAAGCAGGTGAAAGCTGTGTTTCCGTGCAGGCTCAGGTAGGTGTGGTAGGAGGGAACAGAGGGGTCTGAATGTATAATCTGGGTTGAAATGTCTGATCTTTTGTCTGTTCCCTATTTCCTGGGCTCAGTGATTGTCTTCAGCTCAGCTCTGTGTCCCAGCCTCCTCTGGTCAATGGGCTTGATAAGCAAGCTTATTTATTGCATCTGCCTGTGACGCTCATGGATGTAAACCAAATTGGCCTCCTCCAGGGATTTGGTCTGTGATTGCACATTTTAAGAGAGATAATGAAAAGGAGGGTTGATACCATGAGGAAGAATTAGGAAAATCTTCCTTGATGACTTTTCTAAGAAAGAGGAAATGAAACATCTGGTGTATTTTGTATTAGATTTTATCCTTCCCTCTCATCTCCTTCTTTCTCTTTTCCTTCTTTATTTCCTCTCTTTCTTCTCTATATTTCTTTCTTTTTTAAGAAAAGATTTTATTTATTTATTTGACAGAGAGAGAGACCACAAGTAGGCAGAGAGGCAGGCAGAGAGAGGAGGAAGCAGGCTCCCCACTGAGCAGAGAGCCCAATGCGGGCCTGGATCCCAGGACCCTGAGATCATGACCTGAGCCAAAGGCAGAGGCTTAACCCACTGAGCCACCCAGGTGCCCTCTTCTCTTTATTTCTGTGTATCTCCTTGAATTATATCTCACTGTGAATCCATAAGAATTCTGTGCTCATGGCCAGCAAATAATGGTGGTGGGCTCATGCATACCTCATTTTACTATAGGCTTCGCTTACAAAATGCAAGCTCAAAGATAAAATTATCAAGAATTTAATGATGATGACTGTAGAATGTTAAGAAAAGCCCACGACCCTTCTGGGTGCTATGCAAGTGCCCCATTCATTTGTCATGAAGCCAGAGGTGGTAAGAAATGACATCCCATCCATACTCTAGGTGGATTCCCTCAGACAACTCAACTTCAGTCATCCATCAGGGCCCTGCATGAAGAATTCCCTCTGTCAAAATATGTTCCTGTTTAACTAGTGTTTCTTCCATGACTTCAGAGTACTCTTCTCTCTTCCCTTGTAAGATACCTCCCTCCTCTCAAATTATTTCAATTTAATGTTCTTCAGAAATTTTATGTTGTGGCACCCAGGTGGATCCACTGGTTGAGCATCCTTTTCTTGATTTTGGCTCAGGTGATGATCTCAGGGTCATGAGATTGAGCCCCTCAACAATCTCTGCACTGTGAGCACTGGGCTTGGAGTCTGCTTGGGATCCTCTCTCCCACTGCCCCACCCCACCCACATGCTCTCTCTCTTTCTACAATAATAACTAAATGAATTTTTTAAAAAAATAATTTTATGTGGTGATTTCCTAAAAGAATTTTCAAAATGTTATATTCCCAGTTAATAAATTTGAGTTGAGTCTCAGAATTATCATTAAAAGTTCAAAGAGTAGAAGTAGTTTTAATTTCTAGTATATTGTAAATATTGGCATTTAAAATAAGAACTCCTATATCATAATTTTTAATTTAGCCTGTGGAAACTCTATGCCCTAGAAATTTCCAACTCACCACTACCCATTTAAAGTATATGAGCAACAGTTTCTTAGCTTTCAGAAACTTTAAATTATTGCCTTGTCTCTTTGAAATTTGTCCACTTTCCCACATGTGTATTTTTGGCTTGAATATATCAAGATGATAACTCCTATATACTTGTAATAATAGAAGGAATTATTTTTTCTTTTCTTTTTTTTAAAATATTTTATTTATTTGACATAGAGAAACACAGACAGAGAGGGAACACAAGCAGGGGGAATGAGAGAAGGAGAAGCAGGTCTCCTGCTGAGCAGGGACCCCGATGTGGGACTTGATCCCGGGTTTCCGGGATCATGACCTGAGCCAAAGGCAGTTGCTTAACCAACTGAGCCACCCAGGTGCCCCACAAGGAATTATTTTATTTCTTTTAAGATTAGATTCTAAAGGGGTGTCTGGATGGCTCAGATAGTTAAGCATTTGCCTTCCATTCAGGTTATGATTGCCAGGTACTGGGATCGAGCCTGGGGCTGAACTCCAAGCTCAGCTCATCTCTCTGTCTCAAATGAATAAATACAATCTTATAAAAAAGAATAGATTCTAAATGTTCAAATGTTTAAATGTTTCATTATAATAATTATAATCATACATTAATAAACACAATATGAAAAGCTTTAAATTTTATAAATTATAGACATAGGCCTAATTTGCTTTGAAAATATTATTCCTTTCAAAAATTTTTTTCAGTTAGCCATTGTATAGTATGTCATTAGTTTTTGATGTAGCATTCAATGATTCCTTAGTTACATATAACACCCAGTGCTTATCCCAACACATCCTATCTCCTTAATATTCATTATCTGGCTATTCCATCTCCTCACTACCAACCCCTTCTGAAACCCTATTTGTTTTCCAGAGTCCATAGTCTCTCATGGTTCTTGCCCCTTGCTGATTTCTCCCCCTTCAGTTTTTTTCTCCTTTGCCCTATGGTCCTCCATGCTATTCCTTATGTTCCATATATGAGTGAAACCATATGATAATTGTATTTCTCTTCTTCACTTATTTCACTTAGCATAATCCCCCCCCCCCCCAGTTCTATCCATATCAGTGCAAATGGTGGGTATTCATCCTTTGTGATGGCTGAGTAATATTCCATTGTATATACCAACCATATCTTTTTTATCCTTTCACCTGTTTGGGCATCTCGGCTTTTTCCACAGTCTGGTTATTGCAGATATTGCTGCTTCGAACATGTGCCCCTTCTTTTCACTACATCTGTCTCTTTTGGGTAAATACTTAGTAGTGCAATTGCTGGGTGGTAAGTTAGACTCCATTTTTAACATCTTGAGGAACCTCCACATTGTTTTCCAGAGTGGCTGTACCAGCTTTCATTCTCACCAACATTGTAAGAGATGCCCTCTTTCTCTACATCCCCTCAAAATTTGTTGTTTCCTGTCTTGTTAACTTTTGTCATTCTAACTTGTGTAAGGTAATATCTGATTATGGTTTTGATTTGTATTTCCCTGATGGCTTGTGATGAACATTTTTTTATGTGTCTGTTAGCCATTTATATGTCTTCTTCGGAGAAGTGTTGGAGAAGTGTCTCTTCTGTATTCACAAGCCAATATTGAGTCAATGGAGTGGGTTCATATTTATTTATTAGTAGTATTTTTATAAAAGTAAGTGTTGAGGACCCTTGTTTCTGTAAGTACCATAGTTGGGAGCAGAGAGACTTTTGTTTCTGCATTGTGGCAATGAAATCATAACTGAGAAAAACAGCTGTAAATAGCAATGGTCCTAAGACAGGAGGTTTTAACAAAGGAGAGCACCATTATGTCTGGGACCCAGATCTGTGAGGAGGGATTCCAGTCAGGTCGTGCTGGTGTATCTGAGAGACATGATGGGATTAGTTCAAAGAAAGGAACAAGGAAACCCCACTCAGAACCTACTGCTTCCATTAGAATCAACTACTATCACAAAGACAAAAACAGATGCTTGGGTGACAGTTACAGGGAAGAAATATATATATATATATATATATATATATATATATATATATATATATCTCAGGAAAAATAATATGTTTTTTTAAAACATTAATTTTTACATACAAAAAGTTCAACAAATTGTTTCTCAGGAAGAATCATGTGGCTTTTTAAAACATTAATTTTTACATACAAAAAGTTCAACAAATTCAAGTATGATCAACTTTAAAAAGACAGAGTTATTGATGGGACTAATAACATGGGACCATCCATAAAGGTACTGGAACTCTAATCAGGCTTCTGTAATAACTTAATAAGGGGTAAAATTATAGTAAAATGAAATGAACCTGACTATCAGAGGAGTAGATAGTAAAGGGAGAAAATGTGGTTTTATTGAACACTAATCATATCTCCAGCACTGTCCAACTTTCAGACACTAGTTATAACAATTATGTGAGCTCAGATACCACACGATTTAGATAAGTTATAAAACTGAAATAATGTTTTGAGAAGTTACATAACTTTTACATCTTATATTTATGTACTTATTTAGCATTTTATGTTTCAGACACTATCGTGAGATTTCTACATACATTTAGTAATTTTTAAATCCTTACTACAACCTCAAGAGATAAAAATTATCATTATCCCTATTGACAATCAACCAGAATAAGGAGAAAAGGATTTACCAACCTACTCAAAGCAATAAACTGGTAACAGAGGAGCCACCACTCAAACACAAGCACTCTGATTTTGGTTTTCATGCTCGTAACCACTGCCCAAAGTTTTGGATTACAGATTCAAATGCACCCTGAATGTTCTCCTTTTTGTTTCTCACCTCACTTCCCAGTAGAATATTGCAACCATGAGGTGCAGGGTGAAATCCAGACAGGAAATGCCTTTCTTCTTGGCAAATTATAGTCCTCACTGAGATGACAGAAAAATATAATATTGGTCTGGGCAATTCAGAATAGCTCAAGGAGCACATTCACCATCATATTCAACATATCCAATTTATCTCACCAATTCTCTTCTAGTGCGTCCTCCTCACATTGTATGCTCCCAACCACTTAAAAGCTTCTAGACATTTATCGAGTTCATTTACCTCTCTTTATCATTTCCAAGTGCTGCTTGGAACTCACACTGAGCCCTTCCTCAAGTGAAGCAGTCTCAGAAGTCGACTCCGAATCTCCTTGGTCCTAGCCCCATAGATGATTGGGTTGAGCACAGGAGGCACCAGCACATAGAGGTTTGCCAGAAAGATGTGCACATTCTTGGGGACTCGGTGCTGGCCAAAGCGGTGGGTGAGGAAGGAGAAGAAGGCAGGAATGTAGAAGACCAGGATGACTCCGAGGTGAGAACCACAGGTACTCAGAGCCTTGTGCCTGGCATCTTGAGATGGCAGTCGGAAGACAGCGTGGAGGATAAAGCCATAGGAAATGGCAATGAGGATGCAATCCAGACCCACAGCCAGCAGAGCCACAGTCAGCCCATAGACAATATTGACAGTGATGTTGCCACAGGCCAAGCGAGCAATGCCCATATGTTCACAGTATGTGTGTGCCATGACATGGTGACCACAGTAAGGCAGTCGCCTCAGCAAGAAGATGAATGGGGAGACAAAGGCTATGCTTCGGAGTATGACAGTAAGGCCAATTATGCCTATGATGCTATGACTGAGGATGATTGTATATCTCAGTGGGTTGCAGATAGCCACATAGCGATCAAAGGCCATGGCAAGAAGAACCGAGGACTCCAGAGCATAGATAGAATGGACACAAAACATTTGTGCCAGACACCCACCAAAGGAAATCTCACCAGCATGGAGCCACAAAATGGCTAATGTCTTGGGTACGGTGGTGGAGCTGAGAGCCAGGTCGGTGAGTGAGAGAAGGCACAGGAAGAGGTACATGGGCTCATGAAGAGCCCTGTCTGTCACAATGACCAGAATGAGGGCAGCATTCCCAGCCAGAGCTACCAGATACATGGTACAGAAGGGGATGGCAATCCAGACGTGGGCCCACTCCAGCCCTGGGATCCCTGTCAGGAACAGAGTGGCTGGGAGACTGTCATCACTGAGGTTGGAAGCTGCCATTCTGCATGGAAATAAACGTCTCTATCTATGGGGTGATGGTATGATGACCCTATCACATCAGGTCCTTAGTTCTGTCACATAAAACGATGACCTTCTGTGAAACAATCTTGTTTAGGCTGAGAAAAACATATATTGTTTTTAACTTATTCTAAATCTTAAAATACTGTGTCACATAAAATCATTTTTAATCTATTTTCTGTAGTCAAAATTTATGTCTTGATTTCCATATTCCAAACACCAACCATACCTAACAGAATATTTTTGGGATACCTGAACCCCTAAATGTTAGTCCTAATCTGTCACAGAAATGTTGCAGAACCTTGAGAAAAATCTTTTCTCTTATCTGGACAGTCTCCAAATATGAAGAACAATGAGTCTGGAATCATAGTTATAGCTTTTCTATGTATTCACTATTTAGCTTTGGATAAGTTCCACAATATTTTTGAGGCTCAATTTTTTCATTTATAAGTTAGAAATGATAGCACCTCTCTTCCTTATCTCACATAACTTTGGAGGGTAGGAAAGACTTAAGTATATGGGATTAAAATGTTTGGACATCAAAAATAATGTCCTCATTTGTGCAATGTCTTTTTTCTGTAGCCCTATTTTGGAGTGATAGAGTGTTATAATTATTCTATGTCTGTTTTATAAAGGGGAAGTCCAAGTATTACTGTCAGACTGAAATTACATCTCATCTCTCTCGATTCAAAGTTTGGTGTTTTTGCTTCAGTTAGCTCTCGCTTATATGGCCAATACTTGAATTCTTTTCTTTGCCATGTACTTTAATATTAGTATCTAAAGCTGCAATCACTTTACTAATTATCTGGACTTCAAAGAGATAGATACTAGTGAAAGTCCCTCCTATTTGCCTGGGGACTTCCAGTGATGGCCCCAGCCAGTGGAGGACAAAAGCGTGGGTAGTGGAGTGAAGAGCTGGAGTCATGACTACCTTCTCCTGTTCTCCCTTCCCAGCGTATTCTTGCCAGCAAAGGAAGATTTCCAAAGACTACTGTAAGAAAGTCACTACGTTGTGAGCTATTCTGTTACTCTATTTAGTTACCAGAAAGCCTAGGTCCAAGCAAGGTTGTTTTCCAGGGGAACAATGTGAAAAAGATACTGAGCTGGAGCGATACTCTGGGTGGAATGCGGGCATCATTCCAAATTCATCCCACTCGGCCTTGGCTCTGGGTCACTATGATGCCTTGGAGACCTAGACTTTAATAATTGAACTGTGAATTCTTTCATGACACATAATTTTTTTTTTCTGTAATCTGATTTCAAAACATACCTGTGTCAAGTTACATTTGTTCACAAGTTGAGTGTGCTGAGGCTGGAGCTCTGTGATGGGAATCACCTGGAGCATGGGGCTGCATGGAGAGTATGTGGTAGAGCAAAAGCTCATACAGGTGGTAAGTGCCTGAATCCAGTGGTTTCTTCAGGGATGTGAAAGCTGTGTTCTTGTGCAGGATGGATGGATGGGATTTGGAGGATAATTGGAGCGGACTGTGGAATCTGAGTTCCACAAGTCTGATCTGCCCTCACTTTTGTGAGCTCAGTTGAGCATCTTCAGCTTTGTTCTGAGTTTCAGCCTACTCTGGTCAAGAGATTTGATAAGTAATGTTATTTATTGACTCTCTCTTATGCTAATTATGAAACCCCAAGGCCGTTTGCTCTAGAGATTTGATCCATGGTGCTCATTCTTAAGGAAAAGGTAGGGAGGGGTTGAAAAAAGAGAAAGAAATGAGGAAAAGAACATTTTCCCTAGGGAATTGTCAAGAAAAGTAGAACTAATTTATTAAGTTTTATGTTTCTCTTCTCTTACTTTCCGTTTGCTTTTGTTTTCTTCTTTTTCTCTGTTTTCCCCTGTAATTATAGTATCTCGCTGAGTTTCCATGAATAGTGGCCCATGGTATTCTGTGTACATGTAGCATCATGAATGCTATATATAAATATGGTGGTAAGAAACGATGGTGCAGAGGCTCAAGCCCCATTGTCCCATTAACCTTCATAAGTTCAAAAATAAGTTACTAAGAATTTTAAGAACATGGCAGAAGAATCCTAAATCAAATACAGGACACTTGTGAGCATAGGCATTATGTCACTGTGCAGGTTTCACACCCACAGAACTGGCCCCAAGAGTGAAGCCCTCAGTTCTCTAGCCAGATGCATTCAGATCCTTGGGTGTTACCGATCTATCAAGACTTCACACAAAGGGTTCCACCCATCAAAACCTTCAGAGTGCTGCACTCTTTTCCCTTGTTCGTACTTCTTTCCTCTCATTTTTTTTTAAAAGATTGATTTATTTATCTGAGAGAGAGAGCAAGCACATACAAAACAGTGGGAGAAGGACAGAGAGAGAGGGAGAGAGAATCTCAAGAAGACTTCATGCTAAGAAAGGAGCCCCCTGTGGGGCTCAATCCCATGACCCCAAGATCATGTCCTAAGCTGAAACCAAGAGTCAGACACTCAACCTACTAAGTCACCCTGTCATTTCTCTTCTCATGTTAATGAACCAGTGGTCTTCAAAAATTTTTGCCTAGATACATTTCAAAAGGATTTTGCAATAGTATATACTCCCTCAAAAATGTTGACATCAAAAAATTGTCATTTACTATTTTCAAATATTAGAAAAAATATAATATACAGTATAGTGTGAATATTGATCTTTAAAGATAAAAAATAACACATTTTTAGAAATGTGTCCTATGGAATGCAGCCTTGAATGTTTCTTCCCTTCATTTATTATCTACTTAAGAATACATGAATAAGCATTCCATCACTGTTATATGTGTGTGTGCATGTGTGTATGACTATATATATATATATATATATTTTTTTTTTTTTTTTTTTTTTTGAGAGAGAGAGAGAGAGAGAGCATGGGTTGGATTGGGGGGGGTGGATAGAGGCAGAGGGAGAGAGAAGCCAAAGAGGATTATGCACTAAGCATGGAGCCTGATGTGGGGCTCAGTCTCCCAACCCTGAGATCATGACCTGAGCTAAAATCAAGAGTCAAATGCTTGACCTACTGAGCCATCTAGATGCCATGTAACTATCATAAATTTAACATTATTGTTTTGTCTCCTTGAACTTGGTTCATATTCCTACATACTAATTTTTGTGCTTAAAAATCTTGTGATGATCACTCTTCCTTGTTTGCAATAAAAATTTATATGTGGGCGCCTGGGTGGCTCAGTTGGTTAGGCGACTGCTTTCGGCTCAAGTCATGATCCTGGAGACCCAGGATCGAGCCCCACATCGGGCTCCCTGCTCAGCGGGAAGCCTGCTTCTCCCTCTCTCACTCCCTCTGCTTGTGTTCCCTCTCTGGCTGTGTTTCTCTCTGTCAAATAAATAAATAAAATCTTTAAAAAAATTTATATGCAAATTGGATTTATTTTATTTTCTTCAGTCATTAGGCTCTGAGTGTTAAAATGTCCTATAATCACAATTATTTTAAGTACACATTAATACAAGTAATATAAAGAAGCTTTAATTTTATAAACTATTACACATAAATCTATTTTTTTAAAGATTTTATTTTGATGATATGAGACAAGGTTCACCTTTGGTTATCTCTATTTAATTTTTATAAAACTAAGTTCTGGAAATGCTTGTTTTTAAATCAATAGCTACAAGTGGAAGGAGTTTGAATTGCCTGGCACACTGACTTAATAGAGATTCAGTAAGTTCTGGAATTGATTTCTGCTGTGAGAACGGCGATTATGCTTACAGAAGCTTAAGGAAAGTGCCCAAAGAGCTGGGGACGAGATCCTTGAGAATGGGCCATCAGGAGCTGACATGGCATATATGAGTTATATCACAATGCTGTTTGGAAGTAAGTGTAGAAAAAACACTACAAACTGGAACCAGCTGCTTTTATAAGAATCAATTGCTGTTGCCAATCAATTGCCAACAGACAATTGCTGTTAAAACAGTTGCTTGGGTAACAAGACAGAAGCAGAAAGCTAAAAGGAAAAATAAATTCAATCCCTTCTTTCAGCTTCCAGTCTTTACCTAATGGCTCCTATTGGCAGGGCCTAACAATATATTTAATTTTAGAACTTACAGATATTGCCAAAATACTATAATCTAAAGCCACCCATTGTTCTTAAAATAAAAGACAGGGAAAGCAAACCCTAGCTGATATGTGGTGATGTAATTAATAAAGTGGCTTGCTCTGAGTCAGTTATTGAAATTATCCCTTTATTTGTTGCTTAGGAACTAGAGCAGGACACGAGAAAGCATGAAATTGAATTTTAAATGGTTTTTTTCAGATGACTGAATTTTTATAGCTTAGTTTATAATCATAATTCTAAGGAAGTTGAAATCAATATCATAAAAACTGATCTCTTTCTACCAGAGATTTTTTTTTTCTGGTAACTTAGGCTTTGTTCTTCCATCAAACTAGCCCTTTGGTATGTATCCTGGACCAATCTTATCATTTAGCTTCTCTGATGGTAGCCCTAGTACTGCCTAATATTCTAGAAAAAAAAAGTCACAAATTAACACAATGTGTATATGCAACCTCATATTTCAGCTTTACCAAGCAATCTTGGTAAAGATTGATACAGTTAGTTAATTTTCTCTATCATTCTCCTTAACTGACATTTCAAATGCCCACTGCTTTCTTGGAATTTGCGGTACCATTTATACTAAGTAGGTAAAATATTTAGAATTTGGTGACTACTTAAATAGATATGAAAATGCATGAGAGAAAGGGTGTGTGGAATGGTAGTTAGGTTTTACCCTTAGCTCCCAAAGTCATGCCACTCACTGAGAAGAGAAATCTAAGAAGAAAAAAAGCTTATATTTATATTTTGGACGTTTGATTTTAAAGTTCCTATGAAACAGCTAAAAGAAGGTAGCAAGTAGTCAGTGGGAAAACAAATAAACCAAAACAGGATATACAGATGAGTTTATTAATGTGTTTCAAGATAGTGAAAATCTGATTTTTCTTCCAAGGTCATTCAGAGAGAGTACATAGAATCAAAACTGAAGCTAGTTTAGAGAAGAACCAAGGATAATGTCAATATTTAGGAAAGAATGGAGGGAGAGCCATTTGTAAAGGAAACTGAAAAGATGCACTGAGATAGGTGGAGGGCCTGGAAAGAGTGACATTACTGATCAAGAAAGGACAAATAAATCAAGAAGGAAATGAAATCAATTTTACTAGTCTCTGGACTGAGAGTCTATTGTAATTAATAATGTTGAGGTCAGCAGTGACCTTGGAAGCATAGTTTTGTAGTGTGACATTACTAAAATATAGTCCATTGTGGAGTTAACAAGGAACAAGAAAGAAGAGACAGTGAGAAGAGGGGGGTGGCCTATGAGCATGCCCAATAGTAGGTCACAGTATATCCATTTTCCCCGAGTTGTAGTAAGTGCACTTCTCCTTATAAGACTTGAGGAATAGAAGGGATTGGATGTTCCAGCTAAAAAAGATAATAGGTCAGAAGAAGTATAGAGATGAGTTAAGACCAATATCTAAAGGATTATATATGTCTCCATCATTGTTTAACTTTTAAACTAAGGGAGTTCTGTTTTGAAGAGCTAAAGCAGAAAGATTAGGGTCTTTAAAAATCACTCTGCCATGGAGGGAAGGAATGGCTGAGTGCTGGCAGATTTGGTGCAGGGGCCAACAGAAGTTTGTTTTGGGAATTCAGATGTTGAAGGTCTACTCTTGAGCAGATATGGTATCAATGAAATGGCAAAGCAATTTGAAGAAATGTTACAAGATGTGACAACTCATCAAAAAATACAGTTGAGACAAAATAGTTAATGATGCATAAAATGTTCAGGCCCTGATACTGTCAGTGCCTGTAATAAGAAAGCAGGGGAAAGAAAATAGTGGGGCTCTGCTGGTCCTTCCTCAGTGAAATCAGAAGACCCCTTTTGGTTCTTATTGTCCATGCCTGAGCACTCTCCAAAGTCCTCTTCTGACTGTTAACAGTCCCAGATTCCCACGCTGTCTGCTTTCTCTAGTACAAATCTAGATTAATTGAGAGCGTATGGTTTTAATGTAAGAGGTAAACATATAGGCTAATAGAAAAGTTTGAACAGTTCATAAGTAAACCCACACACCTATGGTCAATGGATTTTCAACAATGGTATTAAGACTGTTTAATGGATAAATATAATCTTTTCAACAAATATTGCCAGGATAATTGATAGCCACATGAAAAAGACTGAAGTGGGACCCATATCTCAACTTATATGCAAAAATTAATTCAAAATTTTAAAAAATGGGGTCCCTGGGTGACTCAGTTGGTCAAGCATCTGCCCTTGGCTCAGCTCATGGTCTCAAGGTCTTGAGATCAAGCCCCACATTGGGCTCCCTGCTCTTTGGGGAGCCTGCTGCTCCCTCTTCCCTCTGCTTGTGCTCTCTCTTGCTATCTCTCTCTCTCAAATAAATTAAAAAAAAACTTAAAGAATTTTAAAAATTAACTCAAAATAGATAAAAAAATCTAAATGTAAGGAATAAAACAATAATACCTTTAGGAAGAAAACTTAGGTGTATTAGACAGTGGTTGTTTGGAATAACACCCAAAGCACAAGCAACCAAAGAAAAAATAGATAAATTGGACTTAATAAAAATAATCTTTGGGTGCCTGGGTGGTTCAGTTGGTTGAGCGACTGCCTTCAGCTCAGGTCATGATCCCAGAGACCCAGGATCGAGCCCCACATCGAGTTCCCTGCTCAGCGGGAAGCCTGCTTCTCCCTCTCTCACTCCCCCTCCTTGTGTTTCCTCTCTGGCTGTGTTTCTCTCTGTCAAATAAATAAAATCTTAAAAAAAATCTTTTATGCTTCTAAGGACAGTATTATGAAAGTGGAAAGACAAATCACAAAATGGGGGAAAATATTTGCAAATCATATACCTGACGATAGTTTCATAGCCAAAATATACAATGACCTTTTACAACTCAACAACAAAAAGCCAAATGAACCAATTTAAAAATGGGCAGATGATCTGAATAAACATTTCTTCTAAAAACAGACATACAAAGAGCCAATAACCACATGAAAAGATGTTCAGTGTCATCAGTCAGGCTTTTATTTAAGATAATTTTAGACTTCCTTAGAGTGGAACATGTGACAGGATGGAAAAAAATCCAGGGGTGGGTGCTCAGGAAGGGAGTGACCCACAATTATCTCCTTAAGACCATCTCCTCTAAAATCCTCAGTCAGTTTCTTCGTGTAGTCCTAATGAGAGCTCATTACAATGGGCAGAGTTCCCAGGGTTTATCTGGTTCATCCTCTTCCAGTCTAGGGTTGGGGTTCAGCAACCCCAACCTTTGCCCGCAGTTCTCTGAAACTTTGTCCTAGGTTCTTAACCCTGTAGCAGGGAATTTCTCTCTGATTTCTAATCTGATTGTTTAATAATGTAATGCTGGCTTTATGGGAGAAAGAAAGTTTTTCCCCAAAGATACATGAAATAGGGGCGCCTGGGTGGCTCAGTTGGTTAAGTGACTGCCTTCGGCTCAGGTCATGATCCCGGAGACCCGGGATCGAGCCCCACATCGGGCTCCCTGCTCGGCAGGAAGCCTGCTTCTCCCTCTCTCACTCCCCCTGCTTGTGTTCCCTCTCTAGCTGCGTTTCTCTCTGTCAAATAAATAAAAATAAATAAATAAAATAAAATTAAAAAAAAAAAAAGATACATGAAATAATAAATCAGTGAACTCTAAAACTAACAGGTGAAGCTACTTATCACAGGGTATGCGAGGGGTTTTGGAAATTATGAAATATTCCTAAATGTAGCTTCTTCCCAAATGGTTATTTCTGAAGCTCCACAGTACAAGGAAGATGGCAAATGCAGAGATTATCCTTTGTCATCACCCCTCATAACCTCGTTTGGGCTGATGTTAAAGCAGTGTTTCTCATTTTCTACTCCTGTTGAACTTTGACAGACTCTGAGATGAAAAACAATGGTCTGTTACAGGAAAAAAAAGTGCTGTTCTTCAAAAACTCATAGGAAAGAAACAAGGTAATAGAAAGAATGTTTTTAGCATTGTAGTTTTTCTCTCTTAATAATTCTCCTGCTTTTGTGATTGACTTCTGCTTATTTGTACCATAAGCTATTATGTGATAACAAAAAAAATGTATGTTAAATATAAATGTATTCACTGACTTTTGGGCTTTATCCTCCTCCATGTTGCTTCTCAAGCCCTCATACCTGTGCATCCTTCTTTTGTTCTTTCCCAATCCTCTCTCTTCTGCTTGAGACTCATATTCATTTTATATTGCTGCTATAAGAAATTATCACCAATAGCGGCATCTGGGTGGCTCAGTCAGTTAAGCATCTGCCTTTGGCCCGGTCATGATTTCAGTCATTGGGCTCCCTGCTCAGCTGGGGGTTTGCTTCTCCCTCACTCTCTGCCCCTCCCCCCAACTTGCACGCACCTGCACACTCTCTCTCTCTCATAAATAAAATGTTAAAAAAAGAAAAAGAGGAAAAGAAATTATTACAAACAATAAAACAATAAAAAAACACTTATGCCATAGTTTCTGTAGGTCAGAAATCCAGAAATATTGACTTTTTTAGGATCTCTCAAAGCAATCACAGTGTTGGCAGGGCTAAGTTCCCTAGTGAAGGGTCTGGGGAAGAAGCGGCTTCAAAGCTCATCTGTTCTTGATTAAATTCAGTTTGTCGTAAAAGTAGGACAGAAGTTTCAAGTTCCTTGCTAGCTATTAGCTAGGAGCTAGTATTTGCTCCTAAACGCTGTCCACACTATTCTCATACTATTCATTCAGCCCCCTCTGATCATTGTGGGCAGAACACCTCTCTCCTTTTGAATCTGACTACTTCTGCCATGGTTTTCTGATTCCATGAGAAAGTTCCCTAATTTTAAGGATTTATGTAAGTCAATTGGGTCTACATGAATCACCCAAAAGGAAGAAAAAAAATCCATAAGTTCCATAATCTTAATTATATTTCAGTCTTTTTTTGCCATGAAATGTGCATATTCATAGGTACTAAACTTGGACCCTTTGTGGGATCATTCTGCCTACCACATTCACTTAAATAATATTTTCTTTTAATTTGAGAGTCAAGAGATGCACCTGGAAATCTTCTCTGACTGTCCTAGAATATTACAAATTTCCCTCCTTTGTTCTGTCCTACCTTGTATCTTTCATCACCAGTCACTGAAATATATATAAGGGTTTTCTTAGGAGTCTCCCTAACTGGACTATGAACTGTTATGCTTATGTATCTACACATTCTCCAAGACTAAAATCATGTCTACTAATCAAGTGGATGACTTGATTTATTATTACTTTTGCTAACACACATCTTGTAGCATAGACTTAAATTTAGGGTAAGAATTGTGACCTTGTTGTAAATGAAAAGATAGTATTTTTTATATGAGAAATTAAAGAGAAAGAATTATGACAAAGGTCCAGTAGATATAGAATACTGATAAATCCTTGCATATTGTTCAGGATTTGGGTGGTTTCCTAACCTTTTCCCATGACCATCCATGTGACTGCAAGAAGGTGTAGGAGGGGATTAGGTGACACACTGAATCCTTTAGTCTGACTTGAAAAGCAACTGTATTTTCAGCCTGGTTAGTCCCAGACGATCATTAGGTTATATGAGGGCTTCCTTCTAAACCCAACTTCTTTTATTGTCTTCCCAGGAAACCAGATGTGGATGTTCTGTATTCCCAGCAGCCCATGAGTACATAAGCTGAGAGAAGCTCAAGGGACTTCCTGGGTATGGCCTTATATTCTCAGGCCAGGCAGTTGGCAGAGGTAACTGGGTGGGGGGTTGGAACAAGGCATGAGGGCCCCCGCTACCGCTCTTCCTTCCTCTCTATCTTCCACATGTGGAGCTCTCACAGGTAGGTAAATGGGAGTGTCAGATACTCCCATCTCAAGCCTTAAAGTGCTCTGTGCCTGCCTGGAATAATATGACCATCTGAAGGAGGAAAGGCTGTCCCTAGTTCGAGTCAGGTTGTTTTATTTCCTGCACATATTCACCTTTATCACCTTCCCAGTTCTACATTTGCTAGCTTTGGCTCTTGTTCTCTCAATCCTGCCATGCTTTTGCTTCAGATATAACTTTCTCAGCAGGATGACCCCATCAGGCTATACTTGGATATAGATGCCTTGATGTGAACAAGCACCCCCTCTCCTATTTTTCTCAGACTATCTGGCATAAGAGGCATATATAAAGACACTGGCTTCTTTAGAAGTCACTTGGCAGGTTCTTACTTAGTGCTAAAAGGACCTAAAATCAATCAAGGGCCTCTTCATATTGCATTCAGAGACAAACAAACATGTTAAGGAATAGTTTTCAGGTAGGGAAGACAAAGCAGTCCTAAGAATATGGAATAAACTAGAAAATCGTATCCTGTGAGGAAAGGTTAGAGGAGTCCTGAGTCAGATGGAGGTTTGGCAAAGGTAGATGAATGGCTGGAGATGAAGGCAGAGAGAAGCTCTAGAACTCAGAGTTGCAATGTCCTGAAAGTTTTCACAACTGTCCACTTGTGGATCTTCACAACACCATTAGCTCAGTTTCTTAACATCTCTGGTTTACAACAAAGAGACTAAAAACCCAGAAGGGATGAGTGATTCAGTGGGTATGTCCCCTGCATGAGACCTTGCACTAAGAACAAAAGGAACTCAACAACAAACAAGAGTCAGGGCTGAGTTCTTGAGGCTGGCAAGTCAGATGGAAAGATAGAATTCACAGAGCTATCATGGAGGTCAGACAGAGAAGTGGGCACAAAGACAGATACAAACTTACAGCTATGAAAGCTGTGGCAGGAGACAAGTTACCTCTGCTGCCCATGAGCAGCAAGTCTTCATGGCAGAGGGCACTGCTGTTCCTGCACCATGGAAGATGGATTGAATGGGAATGATCTCATGCTTCGGGCAGACTTTGGGAGCTGAGGGACTGCAGTTCTTTTGGATAATACAAAATGGATCAATTTGGGTTCCTTGAGGTACAAAGAAGGGAATTTTGAGGATTGAAGCCAGAGCTACTGATTTAGTACTGACTACGAAGGCCTTCAATTCTAGGCTAATGGGCTTGGATTCAATCCTTTAGTAATGAGGGAGCATTCAAGGCTTCTAATTGGAATAGTGCCATTTTAAGACCCTAATTTTAAAAAATATTAGTTTAGTTTTACTACAGATTAAGGTAGTCCTACTCCAGAATGAAATAGAAGTTTCATGAGCTTTATTAGGAAGCTGTCATTATGGTACAAGAATGTGATTGCTTGGGTCTGCAGGAGAGACTGCTGGTGGAAGAGAATGGAGGAAGGTACTGACAGAGGCATTTTTGGGGTCGGTATTTTCCTTGGGTTTTATATGGCTTAACGCAATAGATACAGGAAAGAAAGTCAAATGATATTTGGATATCAAATCCCAATCTTAGGCATAATGATGGTATTATACAAAGAGATGGAAAACAAAGATAAGAAGCAACTTCATGGAATAAATAAATGATTATAGATCCAGTGGCTTTCAGAAGTTAAGTGCTATTTGTTCTGAAAGACATTACTAAGAACTAAATTTTAGTAAATTAAATTACCCTTGGAGAAAAGTGATGATAAAAGTTAATTGGGTAGAAGAATGCAAAGATGAGTGGGAATGTGGGAGGCTAGGGTATCTCGTTGAACATCTGGAAGTTTATCTCTACGGATAGATATCTTTCTACCCATTTATTTTCTGTCAGGATGAATGGATAGAATAACTACAGACTATATAGGAATAGAGAAGTTGGAGAGTCATAATAAGATAGTAAATGTTCAGTAGTATGAGAGAGTGCAAAGAGGAAAAGTTTATGGTTTGATGAAGAAGTGAAATGCCAAGAAAGAGGGCAGAATTGTCAAGTAAGTAGTGACCAGGGCAGTTTTGTCTCAGGTCTTGAATAAAATGATGCCCAGAGATTGATGAAAAGAGCTCATATCTTTGAATATGAGGAGGAGAATTGTGGCAATAGACACAGATGTAAAGGAAGGCAATGGGACCTATTTAGCTATCTGGATAAACTGAGAAAACTCAGTTCCAGAGACCTTGGTGAAAATGAGAAAGAAGGATGAGTGATTTGGTGAGCAAGATTGATTAATACTATAAAGTAAGGGGTTGGATGATACATGAGAGTCTTAAAATATTAGGTCTATGCCTGAGTTTAACTGTATGTTTGTCTTCATTACAGACTAGTGGTCCTAGAATCTAAGCGGTAGTGTCAACATGGGAGGTAAGCCCCACAACAGCTCAGAGTTGCCTTCCTTCACCCTGACAGGGCTCCCAGGGCTGGGGACCTCCCAACACTGGATGTTTCTGCTCCTTGGTATCTTCTACATTGTCTCCATTGTGGGAAATGCCCTTATCCTTTTCATTATCAAGGAGGTACAGAGTTTGCATCAGCCTATGTACTACTTCCTGTCCCTGCTATCAGTTAATGACCTAGGTGTGTCCTTTTCCACACTACCCACAGTGTTGGCCACTTTTTGCTTCCACTTAAGAAAGATCAGCTTTGATTCTTGCATGGCTCAAATGTTCTTTATCCACCTCTTTTCCTTCATGGAGTCTGGAATTCTGCTGATTATGAGCTTTGACCGCTATGTGGCCATCTGTAACCCATTGCACTATGCCACAGTCCTCACTGATGCCCGTGTGGTGCGCATGGGCATGGCTGTTATCATCCGCAGTTTCTGTATGGTTTTCCCACTGCCTTTCCTTCTGAAGAGGTTGCCCTTCTGCAAGGCCAATGTACTCTCCCATGCCTACTGCCTGCACCCAGATCTGATCCGCTTGCCCTGTGGTGACATCACCATCAATAATATTTTTGGTCAATTCATTGTTATCTCTAACTTTGGTCTGGATTCTGCACTCATTCTCCTCTCTTATGTGCTCATACTGCGCTCTGTACTTGCCATTGAATCTGGGAGGAAAGTTAAGACACTCAATACGTGTGTGTCACACATGTGTGCTGTGCTCATGTTCTATGCGCCCATGGTTGGTGTGTCCATGGCTGCTCGCTATGGGAGGCATGGTCCACAGTATGTGCACACACTCATGTCCCTTATCTATCTCTTTGTGCCTCCTATGCTCAACCCGGTCATCTATTCCATCAAAACCAGAGAGATTCGTCAGAGGCTTTGCAAAATACTACTAGGAAAAATGTTTTAAGCAGGAGACATATTAAAATTCTAAGATTCAGAGGATGTTTGTTGTTAGTTCACAAATTTGAGTTTTTAAAAACTGCTTTGACAAAGTTTTTTAAATTTCTTTTTGTTATCAAACAATATTAGGATTTCTGCCTAACAACAGTTATGTCCCAACCAAGAAGTTTTTGCCAAGATAAACTGGGTCATAATTTAGCAAAAACAAATAAAGAAACAAAATAAAATTTGCTCAATTTCCCTTTATCCCCAAATCCCTCATTTCTGTGCAATATATTTTGTCTTATTTTTGCTGAAAGTGAATCAGCACATAAGAAATTTCTTATTATGATGGGACCTCTGTTATAATGGGTAAAGGAATTTGTTTCTCCAAGATTATGTCAAAGGTAGTTCTATTTTTAAATTTTTAAAGGAATCTCCATACTGTTTTCTGTAGTGGATGCATTATTTTACATTCCCACCAGTGGTGTGCATGGGTCCAAATTTCTCTACACATGTTGTCTTTTTGTTGTTTTGTCTTGTTTTGTCTTGTTCTGTTTAAGAATAGCTATTTTGGAAGGTGTGAGGTGATATCTCATTGTGGTCTTAATCTGTGTTTCCTTAGTGATGAATGATGTTGAGCCATTGTGTGTCTTGTCTTCTTTGACATTTATGTCTTCTTTGGAGAAATGTCTATGCTACTCCGTAGCCCATCTTAAAATCAGGCTATTAGTTTTTGTCCTATTAAATTGTAGGTGTTCCTTATATGTTTTGGAGGTTAACCCCCTTATCAGATACAGGGTCTGCAAATATTTTCAAGGTTGCATTTACACTTGATTGTTTCCTTTGCTATGAAGAAGCTTTTTAGTTTGGTGTAAATTTAGTTTGGTATTTATTTTGTTTTTGTTACCTATACTTTTGCTGTCATAACCAAATGTTCTAGGAATCTCACTTTTGGGTATTTACACAAAAGAATTGAAATCAGGATGTCAAAGAGATATTACCATGCCTGAGTTGCAGCACTATTTACAAAAGCCAAGAATTGAAACAATGTAAATGTCCATCAACCATCGAATGGATAAAGAAAATGTGTCATATACATAAAATGGAATACCGTTCATCCTTAGAAGTAAATTCTGCACTATGTGACAATGTGGAGGAGAATGAGGTTATTATACTAAAGTGAAATAAGCCAGTCACAGAAAGACAAATACTGCATGATTCCACTTACATGAGTTACATAAAATAGTCAAATTCATAGAATCAAAGAGCGGAATGGTGGTTGCCAGGGGCTGGGGAAGAAGGAAATAACAAGTTATTAATTGATGGGCATAAAGTTGTAGTTAAGCAAGATGAATAAGCTGTACAGTTCTGCTGTGTGACATTGCACCCACAGTCAACAATAATGTGGTGTGAACTTAAAAAATCTGTTAAGAGGGTAGATCTCATGTTAAGTGTTTAAGTAATTTAAAAAAATGCAAAAGAATATTACTTAAAATGAACTTATATTAGCTATAGTTATGCATTTCAGCACTTGTTTCATATAATACATGCTATTCATCAACTTTTAAGATGAAATAAAGACAATCACAATATAAATTGTACTACATGATCTAGGTTTCAATAATAAAATTCAGCAAAGTGTATATTATAATATACATCAATATGTTCACATATACATCATATATGTTCATATAAATACATATGTATGTATATATTTATATGAACAATAGAAATGCATATATTAATAAACAATAAAGAAACAATGAAAGTGGGAACACTACATAGCAAAACATGAGACCTATGCAATGATATATTGTGCCTAAATCCATAGTCTTATAAAATGTTAGCGGTACTTTTTTTTTTTTAAGATTTTATTTATTTGATAGAGAGAAACACAGCCAGAGAGGGAACACAAGAAGGGGGAGTGAGAGGGAGAAGCAGGCTTCCCGCTAAGCAGGGAGCCCGATGTGGGACTCGATCCCAGGTCTCCCGGATCATGACCTGAGCAGAAGGCAGTCGCTTAACCAACAGAGCCACCGAGACGCCCAATTAGAGGCACTTTAAAAAAAATTACAGTAGTATGTCCTATAAGTAATCTGAAGTCTTGGATGAATTGGTATTTGAAAGAAAATTACAATATGTAAATCCATGAAGACTTAACTGATAATTGAGGAAGAAATTAAATCTTAACAATTACACTACCACCATCTCCAGCATATTATAGTACAAGATCTTTTTCTTTGATTTTCTCCCATCTTAAGAAAGTTATTTTTATATATCTTGTCATAAACAAAATTAGAAAGCTGTACAAAAGAGCACATATAATCCTGATAAACAATATTGAAAAAATGTATATCAGCAAACAATCTTATAGACAAAACATATTAATGGAAACATGTGTAAAAGCTGAAAGTTGTGAATAAAATTAATAATATAAACAAAAAATAATCAACTTTATTCTAGGATTAAAAGAATGACCCATTTTTCAGAAATTCATCAATATAATTCATCATATTAATGAGTGGAAAAATGAAAAAATATGTAAGCAATGGTATATTCCAGAAAAGGTACCTAAGGAGACCAAATATCTAAAATATATAAAAACTGAGTGACCAAGTATAGCCACACGAACATAAGATTGAAAAATGTGGAAGTAAATCTCAAAAAAATAGCTAAAAGAATTACAAGTGTTTGCCTCCAGAGGGCAGGATTGGCAGCAAGGTAGGTCCAGGAACTGCTGTCAACAGGAGGCTTTCAATACCACTTAACTTTAAAGTATTATTTTGTATACAGAACAATAGGTTTATATATGATGGTTTATGATTGTCCCAGTGTGCTTTAAAATTACTCCATTTCTTTTCCCTTAAAAAAATTATGTTCTTGTTTAGCATATTGGTCTTACTACTATTAATATTCAGATTTTAAAAATAAATATTGTTTCCACTATTCCTTGTAAAAAAATAAGACAAAAATAAAACAAAATTTTTTCTGTATATTTTCTTAATGTGTTATATTGTGTACTTTCTGGTTAAAATTTAAAAAAATTTGCCATATATATGTATATGCACTTTTTTTGCCATCATTTACCATTTTTTGGAGGAATATTTAAGCAATGAAGTGAAACTTGTATCTGTTTCTTACTTCACCTTACCTTGTATCTGTAACTTGATACTAAATCCTGACCACTCTAGATTTTTCCAATCTACCTCTATCTCACCACTGTTGCAACCTTATTTTGGGGCTTCATTATCATCCCTCACTTCACTTGGCAATATCTTCCAAACTGATCCATTGTGTACTGATCTTCTCTCTCATTTTCTCACACTGCAGCCAGAAGGATCTTCTTAAAGACTCTATTTGATTACAAAACACTCTAGCCTTCAGTGGCTCCTACTGTGTATGGGTAAAGTCATAAAGCCTTAACATGTCTCTTAATAATATCACCACCGTATTTCCTACGTCTTACCACTCCCAAACAATGTTATTTTTCTCTGGCCATATGAAACTGTATGTGATTCCCAAACCAACAGTCTGCTTTATGCCTCTGTATCTTTATTCTCAGAACTTTTGCTTAGACAATCTTGTCCATTTTTATCTGCCTGGAAACTGCATATCATTTTAGTTGTTTATTAAAAATATGTATTAGACAGATACCATGAGCCAGACAATGGTTCAGCTTCTGAGTTATCTACTCTGTATAGCATTTTAAGGAATTCCTTTACTACCTGCCCTCTAGCTACCTGGTCCCTTCAACTCCAATAAGCAGTAAAACAGAGGTTTTATTATTTTTATGCTTCTAATGCATTTGTGTAGAATTACACCACAGCATCTAGATATCATTCTGCACTACTCCATATATAGCTTCCTATTTGAATCATAAGCTTCTTGAAAGAATGAATTATTTAATATTAGAAAGAATGTGAACTTTGTACAAGGCAGATTAATGGCCTTAGAAAAATCCCAAATTCTCTGAACATCAGTTTACTCCTCTGTAAATTGTTACCAAAATAACCAGATTATGTTTTTATAAAGTTTGGAGATAATGTTTACAAGATAGTTGGTACATTGCTTGCATATAATAAGTACTCAATAAGGAAAAAACTTACATTTATAATAACCAAATTACTCTCAGAGCTTAACCTTGTGCAAATTGTACATATTTCAATAAATACTTATTGATTGGGTAAATGAATGAATGCAATCATATTATTATTTTCAAGTGATATAATTAGTGGATTAAGAAAACATAAAGATCTGGGAGAACCATTTTGCATGTCAACTGACCTCAACAGAAAGCTGGCATAATAATTCTCATATCAAATTAGATTTTAAGCTAAAGACAGTAGTTAGAGATACAGAAAGACTCTATATCATTCTTAAAGGGTCTCTCCAACAAGAGGATCTAACAATTGTAAATGTCTATGCCCCCAACATGTGAGCAGCCAACTACATAAGCCAACTGGTAACCGTAATAAAGAGACATATTGATAATAATATGCTAATAGTAGGATACCTTAACACTTCACTGTCAGAAATAGACAGATCATCTAAACAGAAAATCAACAAAGAAACAAGAGCTTTGAATGGCACACTGGACCAGAGGGACCAGTGTAGATAGATAGATAATATAGAATACTCCACCCTAAAACAACAGAACACTCATTCTTCTTGAATGCACATGGAACCTTCTCCAGAATAGACCACATATTGGGACACAAATCAGGGCTCAACCAATACCAAAAAGATTGAGATTATCCCTTGCATGTTCTCAGATTACAATGCTTTGAAACTGGAACTCAATCACAAGACAACTTTTGGAAGAAATTCAAACACATGGAAGCTAAAGACCATCCTGCTTAAGAATGTTTGAATTAGTCTGTCCAGTGGTTTATCAACCTTACTAATTCTTACAAAAAATAAGCTCCTAGTTTTATTGATCTGCTCTACTGTATTTCTGGCTTCTAATTCATTGATCTCTCCTCCAATTTAAATTATTTCTCTTCTCCTGCTCGGTTTAGGCTTTATTTGTTGTACTTTCGCCAGTTCTTTAAGGTTTAAAGTTAGCTTGTGTTTTCAGGATTTTGTAAATTTTTCAAGTGAGGCTTGACTGGCTATGTGTGGCAATTTCAAAAATAACGCATATTTTAATTCAAATCTCAAACTTAAAAAAATAATTTCTGTCAGTAATATTTTAAATAGGTGTGTTACGGAACAAAACTTTATGTATGATTGATGAGTTTAAAAACAAGCTTGAGGGGCACCTGGGTGGCTCAGTTGGTTAAGCCACTGCCTTCAGCTCAGGTCATGATCCTGGAGTCTGGGATCGAGTCCCACATCGGGCTCCCAGCTCCACAGGGAGTCTGCTTCTCCGTTTGACCTTCTCCCCTCTCATGCTCTCTCTCACTCACACTCTCTCTCAGTAAATAAATAAAATATTGAAAAAAATAAACTTGAGGGGTGCCTGGGTGGCATAGTCAGTTAAGTGATCTACTCTTGATTTCTGCTGGGTTATGATCTCTTGGTTATGAGATGGGACCCCAGGTTGGGTTCCATGCTGGGGGTGGATTCTGTCTAAGATTCTTTCTCTCTCTATCCTTCTGCCCCAACCCCCCTAAAAAGTAAAATAAAATAAAAAATAAGTTGGATGAATGGACATAAAAGCATATGTCAGGGTGGAAAGCTTAAAGAAATACTGAAGGTATCATTTTTTCCCAATTCAAATGATCTAATTCTGAGTATTTTGGAGAATACAACATGACTTTAATGTTCATATATAATTCTTACACAATGGAGATTACTTTCTATAAAGTTTTTTAAAAGTGAAAAACAATAAGGGCAGATGAGGGGGGTGGGGATGTTGAGGTGGGCACCTGGATGACTCATTCGGTTAAGTATCTGCATTGGGTTCGGGTCATGATCCTGGAGTCCCAGGATCAAGCTTGGCATTGGGCTCCCTGCTCAGTGGGGAGTATGCTTCTCTTCTCCCTCTACCCCTCCCCCTGCTTGTGCTCTCCCTCTCTCTCAAATAAATAAATAAATAAATAAATAAATCTTTTTAAAAAGTGGGAAATGGAACAGGAATATAGTCAATATAGTTGACCCCCCAAATCTTAAAACATGAAGGAAAAAAGTTAGAAAGCTGTATTACTTGAAAGAGAAGCTATGGCCAGGGCACCAGATTTCTAGCACAGGACAGTTTGGGGGAATATATAAGCTACTGTAAAATAGTATTTCCAAAAAAAATCTTATGAAATAGAATTTATAGCATGCTGACACTTTTTCTTTATAAAATCACTGATGTAATATTGCTGTTAAACTTTCATACATTTGCATAGAAAAGAATTTGGAAGGAAAAATAAACTATATTAGTAGTTGTCTCTGGTTAGTGAGAATTGGGAAGCCTTATTTTTCTAATTGTATCTTCTACTTTCCTACAAATCCTACATGTTATGTTTTTAGCAAAATAAAGGAGAGAGGAGAGAAAAAGATGCAGGCAGGTGAAAATATTCTGAGAGTCCATGGAGGTATTGAGCATCCCACGGGAAGAGTCTGAGCCAAGTTTCCCCTGGTGGCTCCCCACAGCGGTGCTTCCCAAATGCTCTGCTCTGCTCATCTCAAGGGATAAGTATTTCCTTTTCCTAGGGAGCCATTCCTTTCCAGATATGGCTACAGACCAGGCAGTGGAGGGCCCCCGTCATCACTACCTATCATGACTAACTTGGATCCCAGAGACTCACCCCACCTGGTGCATACCCAGAGCATGTGGAATTTCCATTCTCCTTACCCCACCTTACTGGAAGCCTGTGCTAATCAGAATGTTTACTCTGTGTCCAAAGGATCATATGATATCATTAATTGAAAATGAATGACAATATTTGGAGACTAGGGGTGTAAAACTGACCAACATGTCCTCTCTTGCTCTCTTTGTGTTTACTTTCAAGAAATAGGCATTTATTCTCATTTTCTAGATCCCCATTGAAACCATGTGTGGTTTTTTATATATACAGATGCCTATACATTTATTTTTAAAAATAAGTTTATACATTTTAATATATAACATTAATGTAATGTTTATTTATTATTTAAATATTTTATATGTAATATATATGATTTTTAAGATAGAGTTTTTAGTGTTTTCTTCACTGCTATAATTTTGTATGTGTAGTCTGTCTACTGAAAAATCCAGTACTGATTTTAGACATAATAAAATGCATTCATCAGGTTTCCTGTGAGGATTAAATGAGTCAGTCTATATCAAATAACCTATCATGGTCCCAGACACTTGGTGAAAGCTCACAACATATGAGTTATTCTTCTGTCCCTCTCCAACCCTTCAATGAGAAACAGCATGGGCAGTGGGCATAGACTTTGGGTCTGGGTCAGGAAAATTGTGTTCAAGTTCTGACTCTATAACTATTTTTCTGAGCATGACAACATGCCTTTCCCCCTTAAAGCCTCCATTTCTTCATTGCAGAAGTTTGGGTGTGACACAAGATGGCCAAAGACTCAACCAGTTTAAGACTTTTGGCTAGTGTCTTAGGAATCAACCTGTCCTCACAGCCCTCAGAGCCTCCAGAACTCAATGGTTATCCCACCTTCTACTCAATTTTTTTCCTGGCAGATGAAAAATTGACAAGTCATTGCACTAGTTCTTTTTTTATAAGCACTTAGCATGTGATATCAAGCGTCATGGTCAGCTGAATCTATAGGCATCTGTACTGTAATTTTACAAATGAGGAATTAGGCACTTGAACCAATTAAATATTTTTTAAAGAATATTTGGTAGTGGGTATTGAGGACACGAATTGCACGGAGCACTGGGTGTGGGGCATAAACAATGAATCTTGGAACATTGAAAAAATAAAATAAATTATTTAAAAAATACTCATTTGGACAGGGAAGAAGGTAGTTTTGAATCTAGAGCTAGATGTTGGGTGACAAACTATTCCAGTTTGCAGGACTGAGGTGTTTCCACCATGCAGGATTTTTTGTGCTAAAACCAGTATAGTTAAAGGCAAACCAGGATGGTCACTCTATTTGCTGACTATAGATCATTAGGTTTTTAGTGGTTATGCTATTTTACTTCTTGAAATCTATTTTGGTTGTGGGATAGTTAGTACAAGGAGCTCTAATTTGAGAATCAGTGAAAGTCAGAGGGTCTGGGACAGAATCCAACTGTTTATTGGCTTACTGAATGGGTTCCTTCTGGGCTTCAGTTCCTCTTCTCTAAAATAAAGAGCCACACAGTTCTAACTCTTAATTTCTTTGAAACCTCTAAGGGAGAGATATTCTAGGGCACAGAGGGGCCATTCCCTCAAGATTTTTTGCATGGCCTGCTGCCCCAGCCACCTCTGAGCCCCAGGACTCACTGGGGCCCAGGGAAATCCTAAGAGGCAGCTTTATAGAGATCAAGACTCGGAGATTGTGTTCAGAGTGTGCAGAGTCCTTGGTGTTTCTTCCCTGGTAAATACTTCACCCACCCTTCTCCTCCCTTCCAGCAGAGCTGCCCTGGAGAGGTAAGTTGGAATTTCAGCTCTTCTTACACAGAGGTACATAAAAACCTCATTACAAACTTCAAAATCCTAAGGCAATTAGGGTACAAATATTTGAAAAAGAGAGACTGTCTATGATTTAAAATTTAAAGATTTTGCCTGAATTCCTCTTTCTCAAACCCATACTCCCCATCTGTAGCCCTTGATGTCTGAAATCCCACTATCCAGGCCTTCTTCCTACAGATTTACTCTATGGTTCCTAGCACATATAGACCTATCAGGCAGCTTCTAAAGCTTTTTTCAGTGCAAATGTTTCAGTGTAATTAATTTATACTCTAATATTCTCATTGGGTGGTGGATAAAGGCTGAGACAAAGGCAAGAACCTTTGGCTGGGAACCCAAAAGTGGTAAGACAATGTGGAAAGAGGACCAAAGGATGTCACCCCCTAAATAACCTTTTTATAACCACTCTTTTGGTTGCCATTTGTTCAGTACATAATTTGAACCAGGGTCCTGAATATGAATTTTAAGTGTTTTATTCTGCATTTTTTCCTATAATAAAGAAGCCAAAATAAAGCATGAAGACTAAACTAAATACACAGCTGGTACATGGCAAAGCTGAGATAGAAACTTAGTTATTAGATGTTAGGTAAGTTATTTAACTTACCAAATTCATTTTACATTCAAGAATGTGTACCTTATAACACCTTCTTCTTCAGATAGCTTATTTATCTTCCTAATTAATACTTACTGACTGGAAATAGAACTGGTACTCTTTGAGTCTTAAACTAGGGCTCTATGACCAGTGACTTGGCTAAGCATTGGGAATAAGGAGAAAAGTAAAAGAGACAATTGTGTGAACTTACAATTTATGAGGGGAGAAAGATTCTAATCAAATATCCAAACAAATACATAATAATTCACTGATTCTGAAGTGTGATGAGTCATGAAGAAAACTATGTATGAGATAGTATAACAGTGACACACAACGATCAGCAGAGAAGTTATGAGTGCTTCAGACAATTGAAAGATGACAACTTCTGAGGTGGTACAGATGCTGCTTCATAGTAAGGATGTATGAATCTTTTTTAATATTTTATTTATTTATTTGACAGAGATAGTGAGAGAGCACAAGCAGGGGGAGTGGTAGAAGGAGAGGAAGAAGCAGGCTCCCCACCAAGCAGGGAGCCCAGTGCAGGGCTCTATCCCAGGACCCTGGGATATGACCTGAGCTGAAGGCAGACATTTAACTGAATGAGTCACCCAGACATCCAGGGTGTTTGAATTCTTATTTCAAAAAGTAAGGGAAGCCATTGGAAGATTTTCAGTGAGAGTATAACACCATTTTATTTACTTATATTATAAACAAATAATGTTGCTGCTTTGTGGAGAATGGAGAGAGGCATGACATTCAGCTGGGTAATCATCAAGGAAGTTTCTGCAGACATCCCTGTTGAAGATGCTGATGAGTGAATGACAGTTGGAAGTGAGATGAAAAGGAGAAGCCAGTGTGAGGATGTTTTGGAAAGATGGTAATAGAATAATTAGATTTCAGAATGGGAGAGAGTGAGAGATGTCTCCTAGGTTGTTTCGACTTGAGTGCATGGATAGATAGTGATGGGTTTCCATGAGATGATAAATATTGGAGAGGATCAAGTACAATGATTAATAAGATGTTCAACTTTGTATGTTATGTTTGAGATATAGATGAGGTATTACAACTGATGGTCCAATACAGAATTGAATGCTTGTGTCTATAGTTAGAAGAAATCTCAGCTAGAGACATAAATTTGGGAACATTGATGTACAGAGAAGAGATAAAGAAGAACATTATGAGTAGAAAATAATTTTGAAAATATTAGTTCTGAAAGAGAAAAGAGAAATGGGTGGTTACTAGAAGATTGTGTGGGGACGATTAAGAGGGTTGTTTGTTTGTTTATTTATTTATTTATTTATTTATTTATTTATTTATTTATTTTTAAAGGTTTTATTTATTTAACAGAGAGAAACACAGCCAGAGAGGGAACACAAGCAGGGGGAGTGAGAGAGGGAGAAGCAGGCTTCCTGCAGAGCAGGGAGCCCGATGCGGGGCTCGATCCCGGGTCTCCGAGATCATGACCTGAGCTGAAGGCAGTCGCTTAACCAACTGAGCCACCCAGACACCCCAGTTTATTTATTTTTTAAAAGGATTTTATTTGTTTATTTGACAGAGAGAGACAGTGAGAGAGGGAACATAAGCAGGGAGAGTGGGAGAGGAAGAAGCAGGCTTCCTGTCGAGCAGGGAGCCTGATGCGGGGCTTGATCCCCAAACCCTGGGATCAGGACCCAAGCCGAAGGCAGATGCTTAATGATGGAGCCACCCAGGCACCCCCTGCTTGTTTATTTCTTATGATAGATCATGAAATTGATCCTCAGTAAAGAAGAAGTTGCTGTGAGGTGGGACATATCTGAACTAAACCTTTGATTCTTGGGGCACCTAGGTGGCTCAGTCATCAAGTGTCTGCCTTCAGCTCAGGTCATGATCCTGGAGTCCCTGGATTGAGTCCCGCCTGCTTCTCCCTCTCTCACTCCCCTTGCTTGTGTTTCCTCTCTGGCTGTATTTCTCTCTGTCAAATAAATAAAATCTTAAAAAAAAATAAACCCTTGATTTTCAAACTTGGTTGCCTATCAGAATCACCTGGGAAATTAAAAAGAAATACTGATTCTGAGTCCCACTGACATATTCTGATTTAATTGATATGAATGAGGCACTGACAAAGGAGTTTTTCAAACCTCTTCAAGTGAATATCACATACAGTTTGAGAATTCTTAATCTAAACAGAAAAAAAATGTAAACATGCAAGAGAGGAAAAGCTAGAGCAATCAGATGTGGAGGAGCATGAGATTCTGGACCCTTGGTGAATAAGTGAGGTTCTCGAGCAACAAAGAGAGGATGAGGATCTGGAGTGATAGCTGAATGCAGGAAAGAGAGAAGACAGCTCAGAGTCTAAATGGAGATGTCATCACTTGCACAGGAATGAATGCATCAGTAAGCAGAGAGGAAGGAAGGACATACTGTACCTCACTTCTTGAAGAAGATGGCAGCTAAGAACTGGTAGGGAGAAAGGGCAAAGTCACTTTCCGCAAATGGAGAAGTGTTTGAATCTTTCTGTAAAGAACACAGTGGCAGGAAGAACAGAGGATAATTTCCCCTCCCCCCACCAAAAAAAAAAAAAGAGTCAAAGAATATCTGTGGGGAAGGATTTAAAGCCCAAGACACACCTGTGGATATGGTCAGACTGCAGAAAATCTGAGATAAAACGAGTAGCCCTAACCTGCTCCTTCCTGGCCCTTTCATGATCTAACAGTCATAGAACATAAATATCATTGCCCTTTCCATCCTGATGGCAGTAACCACTCCTGATCTTCCACTGTCTGACCTCACTTTACTCTGGTTCTATTTCCTCAAAAGCTACTCAGGCACCCTCATGGGAAGTTTTGGGACTAACGTCTCTAGAACTACCAGCTTCACACTAACAGGCTTCCCAGAGATGGAGGGCCTACAGCACTGGTTAGCTGCCCTCCTCTTGCTGCTTTATGCTATCTCCATCCTGGGCAACATCCTAATTCTCTTCATCATAAAGGAGGAGCAAAGCTTGCACCAGCCAATGTACTACTTCCTGTCTCTGTTATCTGTCAATGACTTGGGTGTGTCCTTTTCTACGTTGCCCACTGTGCTGGCTGCCTTGTGCTTTCATGCCCCAGAGACTGCCTTTGATGCCTGCCTGACCCAGATGTTCTTCATCCACTTTTTCTCCTGGACGGAATCTGGGATCCTGCTGGCCATGAGTTTTGATCGCTATGTGGCCATCTGTAACCCTTTGCGTTATTCTTCAGTGCTCACTGATATCCGTGTGGCTCACATGGGCATATCCATCACCATCCGCAGCTTCTGCATGGTGTGCCCATTGCCTTTCCTTCTGAAGAGGCTGCCTTTCTGTAAAGCCAACGTGTTAACCCATTCTTACTGTTTACACCCAGACCTGATCCGCCTGCCCTGTGGAGATACCACCATCAACAGCATGTATGGCTTGTTCATTGTTATCTCTGCCTTTGGTGTAGACTCAGTGCTCATCCTCCTCTCCTATGTGCTTATACTGCGCTCTGTATTGGCCATCGCCTCCCAGGAGGAGAGGCTTAAGACACTCAACACATGTGTGTCACACATCTGTGCTGTGCTCATCTTCTATGTACCCATGGTTAGCGTGTCTATGGTTCATCGGTTTGGGAAGCATGCCCCTGAGTATGTGCACAAGTTCATGTCCCTGGTATATCTTTTTGTGCCTCCAATGCTCAACCCAGTTATCTATTCCATTAAGACTAAAGAAATTCGTAAGAGGCTATACAAAATGTTTTTTAAGACCAAGCTCTGATCAGGGAAAGATCTGGAAAGCCTGGTACCCTAGGAGTTTGTTGTAATTGCTGATTCTTGGATATACCTGGCCCTGGAGGGTTTTAATCTCCTCTGTAAATGGACCTCTGATTAGATACCTGCTGTTAGTTGTGTGATACAGCCTGACTATAATCCATTAACTCAATACAACAGGTGCCTTATGTTGTAGTTAATTATGTCACCAGTTGTTGTAGGTCGCTTCTCTCAAGGAAGAGGGTCTTCAATTAGACCCTTTTATTCATCCCAATAACCAAATACACCTATGCTTTCCAGTAAATCTTAAAACATACAAAAACTTACCTAAAGCACACTATAACTAGAGATTATGTTACTTGAGTTCAAAGGCATAACTGAATATATTTTAAAGGAATAATAATTTTGAATATATTTAAACTTGAAAAATTAAAATATGTAACAGCTGTGACTGGCTTTTCACTTTTATTTTTTTTTAAGATTTTATTTATTTATTTGATAGAGAGAAATACAGCCAGAGAGAGAACACAAGCAAGGGGAGTGAGAGAAGGAGAAGCAGGCTTCCCGCCGAGCAGGGAGCCTGACGTGGGGCTCGATCCTGGGTCTCCGGGATCATGACCTGAGCCGAAGGCAGTCACTTAACCAACTGAGTCACCCAGGTGCCCCGGCTTTTCACTTTTAAAATAAATGAGAATATTCCTGAGTCTTATAAAAAGGAATGTATATGCTTGCCCTTCTGACTAAGCATATAAGTGATGTTAACACTCGAAATTTACAAGTTCAAACAAGGAGAAAAGTTATGCAGAAAAAAGTCATACGTTGTCATCCCTTGGGTGGACGGGGGGTTGATTAACTTTCTTCTAGGGAGCTAGTAAGGACTCTAAATGGAAGACTAGCAGACACCAGTGTTGGATGGTGGGGCGAGTCTGCTTCAGCGGTAATGCCAGCTTGGTCCACAGTTTGCTGGAGTATAGATTTTCATGGCATATAGTAAGCACCCAAGTCCAGAGACTTCAGCACTAGCTAGAGTAGAGAACAGTAGCTCAAGCATATCAGGACATTCAGAGAGCATACTCCCCATAGAGTAACAGCCATAAGGCCAGAGGAATACTTGGCAAAGTCATGCAAAACACACATAGCATAGCCCACACAGGCTATTGGCCAGTGGACAGAGGTCAACACAAACATAGTGGCTTTCACTGGACAGTGCACAGGCTACGGCGTAATTCAACTTTGTTGGATGATTGGGGAAGGCACACACTGAGGCGGAAACATAACAATTTTAAAGAAATATCTTTTTCCATGATTTTTGCTCTCAAAAGATCATGAAATAACTTTTCTAAAATAAATTCATAAAGACTGAGTGGCATGATATTGCCCTGAACATAGTTGCAATGTAGATCCGAATCTCCTTTGAACCCCTGAATGCCAAATTAACCAACCATTACAAAAAAAGTGAAACAGAAGAGAAACCTAGAGATAATATCTTCAACAATATTAGATGATGGAGAAATGACAAGTATCCTAGATCAAGGTGAGTATAGCCAAAACACAGAGTTAGAATATACATGGTAGGGAGCAGTGTAGTGAAGGGAAATAGCCAAATTTAGTCCAATAGGAAATGACAAACCCCCCAAATTACAAACACTCACCCCCAGTAGGAAAGGATGGAAATCTAAGCAGCAACCTGGGTGGTGGCTTTGAGATTGACTGGTGAAACTGGGAACAAACCTTATAAGATCTAAGTCCTCTTGCATCTGAAAGGATCAAGCAAGGTTGTGGTGCTCTTAGGCATTTGAGAGTCTCTGAGATGTCCAGCACATAAGATTTTCTGGGAGGCTTTGACCTCAGCCAGAAGGGAACCACAGATAAAACAGATAAAGATCATGGAGTAAAAAAGAAGGTACTGTGACAGAGGCAGGCTCTGGAGGAAGCAGGTGCAAGACAGTAGCCTGGTGCTATAATTCTAAAAGGTACACTCCCCTTGGAAGAAAGGCTTATAGAACTATAGAGCTGGAACAGAGGGAGGGAGCCACACATCCTCTAGAAACAGTCTTAGCTCTGAGACAGACAAGTGGTCTCCAAGAGAAATGTTTCTTGGAGGTGTTTTCACAACAATAGAGGGTGTCCTAGAGCCACAAAGCTGGAAATGCTACTCTGTCATCTCTGCCCAGTCCAGAGAGTTTCCCTCCTGGTCACCTGGAAAACCATTCTTCTGTATATATGTGTCCAAAACCTCGATATGAGCTAGGCCTGCATACAGTGATGAGCAAAAATGAAAGAAAGAGAAAAGGACAAAGATTAACCTATGGCACTTAAAGTCACAATTATGATGGGAATCTTTCTTCTTTTTCAATAAATATTTTTGTAGCCTATTGCTTCAGTGTCTGTAACTGAATATCAGAAACATATGGCTGACTTCAGTATTTCTTAGGGTTTTTGTTTTGTTTTGTTTTTTAATCATATCTCTGAATTCAGTCTCAGAACTGAAAAGTCACAGAATAAGGAGCTAAGTGAGTGCCAGGTGTTACACAAAGTATTTCTGTCATCATTTTGTGCTGTGACGCCTTATGTATTCTTTTAGCAAACACACATGGAGTGAGGAACCTATGATAAGCACTGGGCATGTGGCTAATTGAAAGGGTTCCTGATAACAAAGGGTGGGAGACATTAGGATATATTTTCTTGTGCCTGTCTCACCAGTTGAATATGGACATACTGAGCTAAGCTCTGAAATAAAGAAGGGACAAAACACACACACACACACACACACACACACACACACACAAATGATAGAAATTCCTTTCAGTGTTCCAGAACTACTCACCCTCCAGTTCTTAGTTGGATAAGGAGCACTGGGGCTGTACACACACACACACACACACACACACACACACACACACACACACACAGTAAATATAACTTGTTTATACTGACTATGGATTAAAGAGAAGTTTATTGAGGAGGCAGAAAATGAAAAGACCCTTATTTATTAGTATAGAAAAATCCATTATATATATATTTAATGGCTGCCTAAAAAATACTGGCCAAGTCTTTAATTAGCAGTATGTTTTAAAAAAGGCTTTTCTTTCTGACATAAATTGCATTTGTTCAAACGGGTAAGATTAGTATTCAATCTGATATCTAAATGTACTGATATATAAATAAATGATAAATTTACAAACCTGTTTATAATATTTTGTGTGCTCTGAAGGCTAACATGGTTAAGAAATTATATTAAAAAGTGATCAGAATCAGTTTCAAAATCATGTCCAATTTTCCAATTTATACCTGAATTGTGCCTTATAAGTTTCTTTCCCCCTGAAAACCATAAACTTGTCTTTCTACATTATTTGTAAACATGTTCTTACACATATTTGGATTTTCTAAATGTTGAATGGTATTTCCTGAGGAATGTTATCATTAATCTCCAACCTTGCTGAATAAATAAAATGGGAAATATTTCCACTCTAGTGTTTGTAACCCAAGCTATGTAACATTTTGGATACATCTGTTTCACAGAAATTTCTTCATTTGAGTTTCAGATTTATTTTACTTGCATCTACATTTTTTTAATTTAAATTTTATTTTATTTTTCAGTGTTCCAAGATTCATTGTTTATGCACTACACCCAGCGCTCCATGCAATATGTGCCCTCCTTAATACCCACCACCAGGCTCACCCATTCCCCCAGCCCCCTTCCTAAACCCTCAGTTTGTTCCTCAGAGTCCACAGTCTCTCATGCTTCATCTCTCCCTCTGATTTACTCCAATTCATTATTCCTTTCCTTCTCCTAATGACGTCTATGTTATTCCTTATGCTCCACAAGTAAGTGAAGCCATATAATAATTGACTTTCTTTGCTTGGCTTATTTCACTCAGCATAATATCCTCCAGTACCATCCATGTCAATACAAAAGTTGAGTATTCATCTTTTCTGATGGAGACATAATATTCCATTATATATATGGACTATATCTTTTTTATCCATTCATCTGTGGAAGGGCATCTTGGGTCTTTCCACAGTTTGATGATTGTGGCCATTGTTGCTATGAACATGAATAAACCTAACCAAAGAGGTAAAAGATCTGTACTTGAGGAACTACAGAACGTTCATGAAAAAAATTGAAGACACAGAAAGATGGAAAAGTGTTCCATGCTCATGGATCAGGAAAACAAACATTGTTAAAATGTCTATGCTGCTCAGACCAATCTATACTTTCAAGCCATTCCGATCAAAATTCCACCAGCATTTTTCAAAGTGCTGGAACAAACAATCCTAATATTTGTATGGAACCAGAAAAGACCCCGAGTTGCTAAGAAAACGTTGAAAAAGAAAACCAAAAGTTGGGGCATCACATGGCCTGATTTTAAGCTTTATTACAAAGCTGTGATCACCAAGACAGCATGGTGCTGGCATAAAAACAGACACATAGACCAATGGAACAGAGTAGAGAGTCCAGATATGGACCCCTAACACCATGGTCAAATAATCTTTGACAAAGCAAGAAAAAATATCCAGTGGAAGAAAGACAGTCTCTTGCATCTACATTTTTAGAAATTTTAGTCAAAGACCTGTTTATGAAGCTGATGACTCCCAGATTTTTGTTTTAAAATCCATAGTAAGTTTGATTTACACCATGTCATGTCAAATTTCAAATACAGAAGAAGCCACTTAGCACTCTACCACTTCTAAGCTGTTTAACATTCACAGAAGACTTCCTCTCATGGGGAGCCTGGGTGGCTCAGTTGGTTAAGTGACTGCCTTCGGCTCAGGACATGATCCCGGAGACCTGGGATCGAGTCCCACATGAGGCTCCCTGCTCGGCAGGAAGCCTGCTTCTTCCTCTCTCACTCCCCCTGCTTGTGTTCCTTCACTTGCTGTGTTTCTCTCTGTCAAATAAATAAAATCTTTAAAAAAAAAAAAGAAAAGACTTCCTCTCAGAGACAATGCACTTGGCTGTCAAGACTAGTATTTAAAGTTTACTGAGCCAGCTTACAGGCTGTCTTTCATGGTAAAAATACCGATGGCCACTTAAGAAGTTTGTTTCTCCTGGCTTGTCTGGTGGGATGTTTGTTTTAAAAAACAGCCAGAGATTCCAGCCTTCATCTACCCCACCACAGTTTGCATGAACATGGACAAGATCCCCACCAGTCACATTCTCTGTCACACTGCAGACGTTCAAAATGTGGTGTGGCTGTGGGGTATTTAAAAGGAATAGTTAGTAAATACAACTTTGGAGACTCTGGCATATTCCTTCTAGCTCCCTTCAGATTGGTATCTCTCACAAACCCTAAAAACTAAACTCTGTAATCACAGAGCCCTTAAACCAAATATAGTCACTCCCACATTGTAGGTCACAATAAATACTGTTGAAGGGATAAATAAAGGAGTGAGTTTTTGTGTTTCTTTTAGGCAAACAAACAGTAAAGCTTATAAGGAAAATAGTGTGTTGCCAGAATTGTATCCAATCCCCTAAAAAACCAGTACTTCTTTTTAAAAAAAAAATTTTTTTTTGACTTGGTGTTGAATAAAGGAGAGTGTCTAAACGTCTCTGCTAGGGAAAAGAAGATTGAGAAACACTTGAGAGAGAAAGAAATTTTTCTGAGCACCATGACTGGCAATCAAAGATGTAAGGTCAAGATTGTCTAATCACCAGCCCTGTTTATTGTATTTCTATTAGTTGAGATATGCTTATAATCTAAAATTTTTTATTGTGTTATGTTAGTCACCATACAATACATCATTAATTTTTGATGCAGTGTTACATGATTCATTGTTTATACACCACACCCAGGGCTTCATGCAATACCTGCCCTCCATGATACCCACCATCAGGCTCACCATTTCCCCAGCCCCCTCCCCTCTAAAACCCTCACTTTTTCCTTGGAGTCCACAGTCTCTCATGGTTTGTCTCCCCCTCTGATTTCTCTCAATTCACTTTTCCTTTCCTTCACCTAATGTCTTCCATGTTATTTCTTATGTTCCACAAGTAGTGAAACTATATGATAATTGATTTTCTCTGCTTGACTGATTTCACTCAGCATAATCTTCTCCAGTCCCATCCATGTTGATGCAAAAGTAGGGTATTCATCCTTTATGATGGCTAAGTAATATTCCATTGTGTTTATGGACCACATCTTCTTTATCTATTTGTCTGTTGAAGGGATTCTCGGCTCTATCCAGTTTGGCTATTGTGGACATTGCTGATATGAACATTAGGGTGCATATGGCTCTTCTTTTCACTACATCTATATTTTTGGTATAAACACCCAGTAATACAATTGTGGGGTCAGAGGGTAGCTCTATTTTTAACTTTATGAGGAATAGCCATACTGTTTTCCAAAGTGGCTGTACCAACTTGCATTTCCACCAACAGTCTAAGAGCGTTCCCCTTTCTCCACAGCCTCTCCAGCACTTGTTATTTCTTGTTTTGTCAATTTTTGCCATTCTAACTGGTGTAAGGTGGTATCTCAATGTGGTTTTGATTTGAATTTCCCTGATGGCTAATGATGTTGAATATTTTTTCATGTGTCTGTTAGCCATTTGTATGTTGTCTTCGGAGAAGCATCTGTTCATGTCTTCTGCCCATTTTTTGACATGATTATCTGGTTTTTGGGTGTTGAATTTGAGAAGTTCTTTATAGATCTTGGATATCAGCCCTTTGTCTGTAGTGTCATTTGCGTACATCTTCTCCCATTTCCTGGGTTGCATCTTTGTTGACTGTTTCCTTTGCTGTGCAGAAACTGTTTATCTTGATGAAGTCCCAAAAGCCCATTTTTGCTTTTGTTTTCTTTGCCTTTGGAGGCATGTCTTGAAAGAAGTTGTTGTGGCTGATGTCGAAGAGGTTACTGCCTATGTTCTCCTCTAGAATTTTGATGGATTCCTGCCTCACATTGAGGTCTTTCATTCATTTTGAGTTTACCTTTGTGTGTGGTGTAAGAGAATGGTCCAGTTTCATTTTTCTATACATAGCTGTCCAATTTTGCCGGCACTATTTATTGAAGAGGCTGTCTTTTATCCATTGGATATTTTTCCCTGCTTTGTCAAAGATTATTTGACCACAGAGATAGTAACGCTTGCCACACATCCATGTTTTCGGTGAGTGAGTGTGACTGCGGAAATGTATAGGGTTGGCTGGATTTTGCATTCTATTTGAACATTGTTGAGGGCTTATGCAAATTTAAGTGAAATATCTAATGTTTATGTAGTGTCAGCTGACTCCTGAGTGACCTATGTACAAAACAAACCAAATCAATCCTTTAACAAATGATATTTCTTCCTCCACTTTCTTACATATATTCAACAAACAAGTGTTCCATGGGTAAAAGAAGAAAAAAAAAAGAAAAACACTTCATAATATAAATATGAACACAAATCACCTACACCTACACCTACTATGACAAATCTCATGAAACAAAATGTTGGCTACTGATGTTGGTTTGAAATATCCTCAGGAGCTTCCCAAGTGTCATTTGAAACTGGTCTCCATATTCAGAGGAAAGGAAGAACCCCCCAAAAGAGGCAGGTCACTCCAGATTGGGAAGTGGTGGATTTAATGAGCAAAGGAACTTACATACTCTGTCTTGTCTGGCTGAAAGGCAGTACGTCTTTACACCTGCTGCCAGAATCTTAAAAGTTTATACAGAAGCCTTATCTGAATTCAGTCATGTTTATTTCACAGAAGGTCTCAGCAACACAAGACTATGTCAAAGTCATATTCTTGGGACTGCTTTTGGGAGGGGCAAGACAAACTCTAGGCACATTCCAAGGACAGGGTCAGGGGTGAGGAGCCTCAATTGCTGGAGCCCACCAGAGTGGGTTAACCAGCAGTCGTGTCCTCTCCATGACCTTTCCAGCAGACATTCACATCCAGGCACTGCTTGATAGGTGGTCCTCCTTTTCCCCTGCGTGGGGTCATGCCTCAGCAGGACTCAGTTACTTGTTTGAGGCAGGAGGATGGTAATTCACAAAGTGATGGCTGACTTCATGAGCCCTTTGTTGTGTCTGTGAAACCTGAGCCTTCTTTGGAGCACACACCCCACTCAGCCACCAGAGGGCCTCTGGTTGCCTGTGCTCAATGCACAACCTCCAGCACATGGATCCCCTCCTCTCTGAAAATGAAATAGCACAGAGCAGGGTCCTGAGCCCACCTCACATCAGCGCAGTGAGACAGCGTGTGCAGCTGATGAAGCTGCAGTGGGTATCCTTCCAGGGAGGCAATGCCCTTGCTTTGGAGAGCCATAACTCGGAAGGAACAGTCTGCGTCCCTGCCCCTATTTATCCTTTTGTAGACCGGTATCTGAGGAGGAGCACTTCTCATCCCACTGAGTCATAGCTGCAGCACAAAGCTGACTTATCCTAGCAGAAGGGACCAGGTCTGAGGATGGATTCCTGGAGGTGGGGCTGTACGTTAGTGGTGCTGAGCATGGGGGGCTGATGGTCAGCCATGCCCAGGGGCGTGTATAAAAGCCTCTGCTCCCTTGCTCTTGTTTCTGAAGGTTCTCCCGCTTCTCGGGCTCACATAGGTATTAATTCTATACAAGGGCCCTACAACTGGATGTGTGTTTTCTCAATTATGCATTACATTCTACTTGTATGGATTTTACTAGGAGTCTTACTTTGAGGTACGGGGTCAGGAATCCAACCCTACCATAAATCTTATTCTAGTTTCTTCTGTCGGTCTCTTCATAGACTACCCAACACAGGCCCTGAAGGATGAGACTTGCACCTCTGACAAGACCATGCAAAAGTATAACCTTTATTACTCAGAGATTTTTTTTTTCCCACAGACCTCAATATAGCTCCCATCCAAGCTTAGCTGAGCCAAGTTCAGTATCTAATTTTCTAAGGCAGAAGTAAGGGGCCTAAAATAAAAGAATTATATACTCTTCTTTGCTCCTTTTTCGTTGGTAAAAATCAGGTATTTTCCTGTTTCAATAGGGGAAAATGTTGAGTTCAAAGAAAAGCTTGTTTAAAAAAGAGAGGAAATAATGTGACAGGAGTCAGGGTGCTGAGAAGAGGCTCCTATTCCAGTGCTCCTTGTCTTTTCTCCTTTCCACCCTTGGTAGTCATTGAGAGGCCTGTGGTCATAGGACTGTCTTCTTCTCTCTCCCTAGGGTGGGAATCAGTGGGTATTTTCCACACTTTCATGTATAGAAGTTTCCCCAAGCTTTGCTTTTGCATCTACATAATTGTTTAACCTTACAATTAAGGCATGATAAATTATTACTATTATTACCACTATTGCTACTACTACTACTACTATTATTATTATTAATTGAGGGGACTACATAGAGATTCTTGTTTGGATCAAAATGGTCATTACCTGAACTGACTTTGAAGACCATAGTCTGACTCATTATTTTCCATTTGAAATCAGGCTGAGTTATGCTACCCAGTCATGCCCCTAAAATAATTAACTTAATGAATAAGGGAACTTACATTATAGATCTCTTATTTCACTTTCGGGCATATATGGAAACCTGGATCCCAAATACATCGTTTCCATTCAGAATTAGTTCCCTCCTTCCGGATCCTGATATTTTTCCTTCATATTCTCTCAAGAATGCTTCACAGAGAGGAAACCTCTAAACCTCTAGACAACTTTATGTTCAGCTATTTGAGGTCTCCTGCTCAGTGTTCCTGGTGAGTAGGTCAGTCTCCACAGGGCGTCTCCTTTAATTTAGTCTAGATTTAAGCCCAAACCTCATCTTAGAGCACTCCAGTCTGCTAAGGAATTTTTTATTGCATCATACCTCCCTGTTATCAAGGAAAGAGCAGGCAGGAAAACCAATCAATTTAATAGAAGGTCAAAAATAATTATTTTGTAGTATGTAAATCACAAATTATCTATTGCCTCTCCCAGGGATTTGTAGCTAGAAATTCTAGAAAGACATATTATTTGACATTTGTTACATAAATGACACATCATTATATAGAAAAATTAAAATCCCAAAAAAGGAAGAGAAGATAAATCATACTCTTAGCACAATGTCAAAATGAACAAAGGTTTATGGTTCAGATGTTGAACATTGTTTTCCCTGTGGGAGGATGGATTGGTGAGCAGATGAAGGAAGCAGAGAACAATCTGGAGTTTCTTCTGGATGTCAGTCTTTTTCAGTTTTCCCAGGGTCACACATCTTATAGCAGATTCTGACAGTACATCAAATTTCACTTTGTAAAGTTGAAACACACATGAATGAGATGACAGTGAAGGCAAAGGGAAAGATAAAATTTGGAATGTTAGTAGTGAGGCCAACTCATCAGAAGGCCTTAGATACACATAATGGAGACAGACAAGTATTTTTTTTAAGAGTTATTTATTTTAGAGTAAGAGTGAGAGCACATGCACAGGAGTTTGAGGAAGGGCAGAAGGATAAAAACCTCAAGTAAACTTCCCACTGAGTACAGAGCCGAACATGGGGCTATATCTTATGAGCTATGAGATTACAACCTAAGCCGAAAAGATTCAGTAGCTTAACCAACTGAGGTACTCCAGGCGACCAGGAGACAGACAAATATTGAGTCTCTTCTAGATCGCCTATTATCTGTGTTATTCTGAAAAACTGACTTAATTCTCTACACCTCATGAGATTGTTAGGAAGGTTAATGGAGTAAATCACATCATAATTTCTAGTAGAACTGGACATTTTTAATGACTCAAAGAATTAGTTATTATAACATTGATAATAGTTATTGTTATAGAAAATGACTCTTAGATTACATCAATCTTCCTCTGTAAAATGTTGTCTAATCACCTAATGATTCCAACATTTACTTTCAATGAATCTCATTGAAGTTTGTTGAATGCACTAGTCATTTTTGTTACAATTTCATAGAACAATTTTATGATCTTTTATATTTCCCCTATATATTTATTTTACTCTAGATGATATAAAGATAATGGTGATATGATGATGATGATGAAAATGACACCACGGATGATAACTTAAGGCCACAGTCAATATCAGCTACTAAAAGCAAACATGAAAATCACATTTTGATGGGGCGAAACATACGGATAATGGCTCGGCGGATCTCCTTTGTCTTGGCGCTATAAATGAGAGGGTTGAGCACAGGAGGAACAAAGAGGTAAACATTGGACATGAGGACATGTACGTAGCATGGGGCATGCTTCCCAAAGCGGTGCACTACTGAGACCCCAATCATCGGCACATAAAACGCAAGTACAGCCAAGATATGTGACACACAAGTGTTGAGAGCTCTCAGACGTTCCTTGCGGGACGCAATGGCCATGACTGAATGCAGAATGAGTACATAGGAGAGGAAGATAAATAACAGGTCCATGCCAAAGGTGGATACAAGAACAAAGAGTCCATAGATGCTATTGATAGTGATATCAGCACAGGCCAGCTTCATCATGTCTGGGTGCAGGCAGTAGGAGTGGGAAAGAACATTGGATCTGCATATAGGCAGCCTCTTGAAGAGGAAGGGAAGGGGAAAGAGGGTGATGAAACTCCGAGCAGTCACAGCTACACCCATTCCAGCAATAACTCCATTGGTGAGCACAGTGGCATAGTGTAAGGGATCACAAATGGCCACATAGCGGTCAAAGCTCATGGCCAGCAGAATCCCTGACTCCATCATGGAGAAGGAATGAATGAGAAACATCTGAATCAGGCAGGCATCGAAAGCAATATTGCGGGCATTGAGACAGAAAGTTCTGAGCACCGTGGGCAATGTGGCCATGGCCATGGCCACATCACTGAAGGACAGCATAGACAGGAAGTAGTACATGGGCTCATGAAGGCTGGGTTCCACTCGCACAGCCTGTAAGATCAGAGTGTTGGCTCCTAGGGCCATGGCATACATCACACAGAGGGGCCCTGCTAGCCAGGAGTGAAAGCTCTCCAGACCAGGGATGCCAGTCAGGAGGAAGGAAGCAGGATGAGTGACATTGAACAGCCCCATGGCAGGGGCAAGTCAGCTGGGACACTTAACAGGATCAGACCTTGAGGACTTCTGAGCGTTGCCCTTACTGGAGGACAAGAAGCCAGGGAATAACACACACAAGGCATGGAGTGTGTTCTACACAGCGGAAACCGATGCCTTCCTGAAATCACTGGTTATGGGACAACATTGGCAAACTTCTTTTCTTCACATTTCCCATTCATCAGGCTACAAGCTGGGCTAATAACCCTCTGCTTTATAGATGAAGGAAGACAATGATAAGTGTTTCACAGATCTCAATTAGGTAAAAGAGAATGTTCAAGTCCTATCATTTTAAGCTCTATTAGCCACAATTTTCATATGTCCTTGAAGGAGTATTGAACAGAAATAAGTCCAATTCATGGGTAGTTAGTAGAAAGAACAGTCTGAGTCATCAGGAACTCATGTTATTAAGTCCTCACCAGAGAGACACAGCCTCAAGCCCTGTCTTACTCAGCTCTTCTTACAGTAACACATCTTATTGACTGCATTTCCAGACCTTAATCACAGTGATTTCTCTGTGAGTGTGATGACAGTTTGTATTCTCCTGTTACTCTGATGTTCTGGAAATTCTTTCATCGTCATTGCCTCATGATGGATGAAGACACACAGGGCTAGAAGGTCTTCTGTCTGACAGAACTGTTTCAGGCTAAGGCACCCTCCTTTGGGAGAGGAACTCCAGAATATTTTCCATTTCCCCTTCCTCTTCCAACCCTAACAAAGCAAGGCCAGAGTATAATCTCAGAGTCCTTGCTGATCAGATGGAGGAGGAAGGGGACAGGAGAGCTCTAGGTACCTGAAGGCCCCAGAAGTGCTCCCATGAGGACTAATCCAGCCTTATCACCTGGGGAACATTCCTGGAATGTCTAGGGGTACTATAGGACTCTCATTGCCCTGTGGTTGACAAGAAGTCAGCGGCCACTTCTCTCTGTGAGGGAACACATCCCTTCTGGTCCTTGAGCTCAGTCTGTACAGGCCTGTCTCCCTCCACACATGGGCTTGCTTGGCCAAACAACCCCATTCTTCCCTTTTTTCTCCTTCCGGAACCACAATTACTGTTCTTTGTACAACTCTCAGTGAAGGAATTTAGGGGAGAAATACCAGAAGACAAGTGAGCAAAAGTGAAGGGAACAGAAAGAAAAGAGAGAAGAAACAAGTCTTCAGTGAGCAGGATTCTGTGCAGGGCAGGCCAAAGCCAGTCTGCATGTAGGGATCTAAGTTTTAGCATTTGTGGAGAAAAGGCTGCCTGACAGTCCCAGGATCACATTCTCCATCATTCCCAGTCCTGACTCTCCTGGTGTGTTCTCTGGATGCATGCGAAGAAAGGAAATCAGTGAGAGAAAAGCTACATCTACCGAGCACATTGTGTGCTGGATACTCAACAAAGAACTTTGTATCTGTTTCCTCAGTTAGTCCTTGGTCCTTGACAGAGGGGGAGGCCCCTGGCTGTGCGCCCGCCTCTCAGGGCATGGCCAGGAGGTGGCAGCGCCTCAATTTGAGCAAAGATGTGTAAGACTAATAATCTTCAGTCTTTGAGGCCCCACTAAGGAGGTAGAGAAGAAGTTGAAAAGGAAAATAGAGCCCACATTTCTGGATGGAGATTTCAAAGGTGCTCTTGGACCAAGGGTATGGTCACAGGTAGGTTCATGGGGCAAAGAAGATGTGGAAGTCCCTGTCTCGAATGTTGGACTCAAGTGTCTGGGCCCTCAGAACTCAGAGCCCTTCCTTTCTCTTCAGCCACATGGGGACCTGCGGTTTAAGGACAAGGATGCTGGAGGGGGTGCGGAGCCCTGGACTAACCCACCTGCTCTGGCTTGCCCTGCCTGTGTGAGCTTGGGAGAGGCCAGTTCTCTTTCTACATGGAGCCTCTTCTCCCATATTACTCTTGTTTGGCATATGTTCTGTGATCCCTTAGGGCTCTGATGTTCTTTTAGATTTTAATGTCCAGTCAAAGAGAGAATGCTTATGAAAGTTTGCTGTGCAAGAAGACCCAGATAGGGAAGGAGCTGGAGGATGAACACAGCTGTATTCTTATGAAACACCTTTGAAATTAAGGGTAGGAAGAGAAGATTGGAGATGCTTGGATAAGCCCAGCTCCTGTGAGGTTTAGGACTAGTTGATTTTTCTACTTTTTTATATTTTGGGTGTCTTTTTTTTTTTTAAGATTTTATTTCTTTGACAGAGAGAAACACAGTGAGAGAGGGAACAGAAGCAGGGGGAGTGAGAGAAGGAGAAGCAGGTTTCGTGCTGAGCAGGGAGCCTGATGTGGGGCTCGATCCTGGGTCTCCAGGATCATGACCTGAGCCGAAGGCAGTCGCCCAACCAACTGAGCCACCCAGGCGCCCCTTTTGGGTGTCTTTTAGATACTTTATCTCAGAATTCATAATCACCATTTGCATCAACATAGATAGAACTGGAGGGAATTATGTTAAGTTAAATAAGTCAAGCAGAGAAAGACAATTACTGTATGGTTTCACTTATATGCGGAACCACAAGGAATAGCACAGAGGACTTTAGGAGAAGGAAGGGAAAAATTAAAGGTAGGAAATCGGAGCGAGAGATGAACCATGAGAGACTATGGACTCCAGGAAACAAACTGAGGGTTTCAGAGGGGAGGGGTGTGGGGCATGGGCTAGCCTGGTGATGGGTATTAAGGAGAGCACATACTGCATAGCGCACTGGATGTCATAGGCAAACAATGAATTGTGGAACACTACATCAAAAACTAATGACGTATTGTATGGTGACTGACATGACATATCGAAATTTAGAAAAAGAAAAAAAGAATTCATGATCAGATGCAATGCTCGGTGATGTGCTCAGTCAGCTGTTAGCCCATCCCTTTTGTAGGATTTTAGGAATTTGCCTGTGTCCTGAGCTGACTTTCCTCCCTGAGCTGCACTGAATCTGCAAGGTGAGCTATGTGTGGAAACAGAGGGCACTACCCAGAGTTTCACACTTAGTGGCACTGCCCAGACAGCAACCCCTAGTCCGGGGGCTTTGCGCCTGCTCTACTCCCTCTACTAAAAGCTCCTTTCTGCTAACCTCCAGGTACTCTCTCTTCTCCTCCCCCATCCCCTTCCCACTTTCACTCTTTTTTAGAGCAGGTCAGGAGAGTCTGCTAGCTGCACCTTCATGGATCTCAGAACTCACCAGAAGCCAGACAGAAGAGTGACACTGGAGTAACAACACAGGCTTCTCTCTATCTGCTCAAGTGAATTCACACCAGCCCATTTTGTACTGAATTCTAAGCCTCTGGAGAGGGGAGTGACACTGCTTTGTGTCTGAAAATGCATCAGGAAGGTTTTAGTCTCAAGAGGTCCTTAAGGACCATTGAGAATAAAGCATGTGCTCCTGTTTCTGAAAAAGAACCACAAGAGACTTTGGACTCAGAAACAGAGGGTCTTGGAGGGGAGGGGATGGGGGGAAGGGAGAGCCTGGTGGTGGGTACTGAGGGCCCGTATTGCATGGAGCACTGGGTGTGGGGCATAAACAATACATCTTGGAACACGGAAAAAATAAAATTAAAAAAAAAAAAACCCAGCAAATAATCAGCCAGTCCAATTCTCTACGCACTTCAAGACACCATTAGTGATGGCTGGGCACGGGTGTAAGAGAAGAGATCACTGCCGTCTGGGTGATCCCAGGATTATGTCATCTGTTGACCAAGCCCAACAAATTAGGTATACCCAAAAAACATGGTTTTACTGACCCTTTAAATGGATTGAATCAAGCTAGTTCTTTCTTCTACTCTGGATGAAAACTGAGTTTCCTAAGGTTTCGGGTCACACTCAGATGACAGCGCATCCTGAGGTAGGCCTGGGGGATGTTCCCAATGCCCAGGCTGATGTAATGGTCAGAGTGTCCAGTGTTCAGTCTCGCACCATTTCTCTTCTCCCATCCCTCACTTGTTAACCACAGCTTTGTAAGTCTCCTGCAAAAAGGAGAGAGAAGCAGCAGTGGGTGATTCACAATCCGAGTGCTTCCGCTGGCTGCTATCAAGTTTACTATGTGTGTTAAATGTTTAGACCTGACTCTCTTACATTGCGTTTCATAGATTATCCAGGAAACTTCTTTCCCTAATTGACTTCTTTTTCACTTTCTTTCTTTTTTCTTTCTTTATTTAAGGTTTTATTTATTTGACAGAGAGAAACAGAACTGGAGAGGGAACACAGCAAGGGGAGTGAGAGAGGGAGAAGCAGCTTCCCGATGCGGGCTTCGATCCCAGGACCCTGAGATCATGACCTGAGCCGAAGGCAGAGGCCTTAACCCACTGAGCCACCCAGGCACCTAATGCATTGATTTTCTTATGAAATATGTTTATGACCTCTTTCTAGGTAGTCTCTGAGGCATATTTGCACTGTTGAATAAATCAGTTTTTCCAATATTTATCTTCTTTGCAAGAATAAGCACTGTTGCTCTGTATAACATCAGTTTTGAGAATAACACCCAGAGGAGCATAATGCTCAAAGATACAGGGTTTTCAAAAATATTTTTTGCTTGGTTTTATTTGAATTGAACTAAGTTTGTAATTTTTAGGCTCCATATAGTGTTGGAATCAAGGGAATGTTTAAATAAGCAGCACACTTGTGGGTGCTGACGTACATTTGCCCAAAAATATGCAATACCTTTAAACGCCATATATGAATCTGCGAATAGATGTGGTGGATGGTCATTGGATGTTTTGTTGATCTCTTAAAGAGAATGTGGCTATGTCTGAAATGTATACTTTTGGGTATGTGGTCATAGTAATATATTTGCAATACATTGTTTCTTCAAGAATGCATATGAGTCTCCAATGATCTACAAGATTATGTCCACAATCTACACAAGTCTCTATAATTAATGTAAGAATATGGAGATTTTGGTGTGTGTTTGGTGTGTTAAGATAGGTGACTGGTGATTAGAGAATTGGGCAATTAAACATATTTGTGTTTATCTGTTTGTACATGTACGGAGTGAAAAGAGACATCGTGAATATTAGTAAATAAATGACTGAATATGACTAGCGCCATATTTGTGGGAGCTGCAGAATGTCCAGGACTATATGCATGCTTATGTGCGTACATGTGTTTGCATCTCCTGATAAAGGACAGATTTACATAGTAATGGATATGGATGATGACATCGAGGATGATGAGGCCAAGCATGGAGTTCTCCTGGGAGCAATTCTCAGCTCACTGCTCATTGATACCACCTTCTCTATTATTTCCACTTTCCCTCCTCCCACCACAAACAAACAAACTCTGGGATTCTAGGGTAGTTATAAATTTATTCATCCTAGGAGAATGAGCTGATGATACTCTCCCAGCTGGATTCACAGACCAAGATATCCAGCTACAGGAAAAATAACTGTCTGCCACCGAGTGAGTGTCTTTCCTTAGGATTGCCCATGCGGGATCCTTATCCAGAAGATGTCCCAGGCTTTCATATTCTTTTTTTTAAAAGATTTTATTTATTTGACAGAGAGAAATACAGCTAAAGAGGGAACAGAAGCAGGGGGAGTGAGAGAGGGAAAAGCAGGCTTTCCGCTGAGCAGGGAGCCCGATGTGGGACTCGATCTGGAGACTCCGGCATCATGACCTGAGCTTAAGGCAGTCGCCTAACCAACTGAGCCACCCAGGCGCCCCCAGGCTTTAATACTCTTAATGCAACTTCAGACAGACTCTTTTCCTCAGATTTCCCCTCCAGACATGAGCCAAATCTGTTTGCTGGCAAAGTCAACGATCACAGATTCTAATGTCAGGTCTCATCTTAACCAAAACCCTAATACCAAATACCAAACGACATGCCCTTAAAGTTAAGGAGATTTAGACTCATCAGATCTAGATTTTGTCATCTGTGTATTCTGTGATTTTGTTTGTCTGCAATCTGAATTATTGTCTCATCAACCTAACTGTTGGATATTTTGCTGGAGACAAGATCAGAGAACCAAATGAATTTAAGTCATTCAACCTTAGCTAGATTTTTAGGATTGAGTATGTTATGGGAGTATAATTGGTAGGGGTATTACTGTGGGTCTGTTAATGCTGATGTATTATTTGTGACACTGTGTGTATATGCACACATGTGTATGTTTGTAAGTCTGTGTTCTGGAGAGTATACATATGAGAGGATATTTGAAATGTATTGTATAATCTCAGTGAGTATTTGTGAGTCTTCCTAAACTCTGTGATTGTAATGGTGTTGTGTCTGGCTAATGGAGTGCATGATAGTTTCTGTCTGTGTGATGGGACATAGTCCCCATGGATATCTGAGTGCCTAAGCATGTGTAGGAGTATTAACATGTATATTTAATGGCACCTTGGTGTGACCATGTGTTTGTTTATTCTCATCTACATCCTGTGCAAAAGAACCACATTTTAGTCTCTGTCTCCATCTTCTTGACTTTTCTTCCTAGATGAGCTATGTTTAGGAATCCTTAACTGACATCCTTATGGTCCAAACAATGAAAAATGTTTGTTAGGTGGTGGCACAGTGTGTTTTGGTGTAGAATTTTTCAGAGCTGCTTTCTAGACCGAGGAAAGTCTGCAGAATCTGGATGAAATATTCCCTTGTCATTTACCTAAATTTGCATACAAGGAATTAAGGACAGTGGGGTATATCTATCTTGTGAGAGAGACCTCAGTATCTATAGATATGGCCCTCTTAAGAGTCTTTCTATTTCTTCAGTATGTGGAAATAATCTTGGAGTGAAGATGATAAAAAAAACAAATCTGGGTAAGCTGGATTTGAGAAGACTTCCCGGAGACATCGCCTTTAAAACAGGAGAAAGAGAGAGTTTACAGGGGGAATTGGGAAGAGAATCCTACTGGTTAAATGTGTGTGTGTGTGTGTGTGTGTGTGTGTGTGTGTGTGTGTGTGTGTATCTACTCTTTTGATGACTTTCAAGTATATATTATAGTATTGTGAATTATAGTCATTCTGCTGTTATTAGATTCACAGAATTTATTTATCTTGGAGCTGGAAGACTGTACCCACTGACTAACAGCTCTCCATTTCCCTCACCACCCCCTCTCAGCCTCTGACAACCACCATTCTATTCTCTAAAGATTGGAGCTTTAATTTTAAGATGTAAAGTACCATGAAAATAGTTACAGAGATATTTTGGATAGAGACTGAGAAATCATTTTTATTTTTTAAAGATTGATTTATTTATTTGAGAAAGAGGGAGAGCGAGAGAGAGAGCAGGAACAGGAGAAGCGGAGGGAGAGGAAGAGAGAATTCAAAGCTGACTCTGTGGTTAGCATGGAGCCCAAAGCAGGGCTCGATCTTCACATCCACGCCACTACCTAAGCTGAAACCTAGAGTTGGACAGTTAACTGACTGTGCCAGCTAGGTGCTCCAAGAGCAAGAAGAAGCCCTTTATGGTATGTTTTTCTCAATCTGCACCATCCTGATTATTGTTTACTTTTCCTGGAGTTAGACTGCCACTGCTTAAGGAGAAAGATAAAGAAAGAGGAGTCAGTAAAGAAGCTATAAAGAGATGTCCAATAGGAGGAAACTGAGTTGTGAACAATATCAACTCTCCTGAAGAGCTCACGTTCATGAAGAGAGAGAATATTTTCATTCAGTTTAGCAACAAAGAGATCACTGGTGAGCACAGAGGTGAGCATAGAGAAATTCATTTCTCTTAGTAATGGGGAGTGTGGCAAACATGGTACAATAAATTGAACAGTGATAGAAGTTAAGGTCAATAAGTTTGAAACCATGACTTTCAGAATCTCAAAATGGAACTGGGAAAGCAGACACATAAATAAGCTCCCTTTCCATGGCAGGGAGACAGTGTTTCAGAGAGTCTGACTAAGAATTAAGGAAGGTAATAGGCAACAAGAGAGGGGAGGTTATGTCTTTCTGATGTTCTGCCTGGTCTTCTACATGCTTCTTACCTGAAGGGAAAGAGACAGAAAAGGATTTGAGACTGAACTTGCAGTACGGTAGACTAATGGGAGAAGTTTCTGAAAGAGATAGCAAGAAATGGAATTCTGGAGGTGGAGGGCTTGTCCTTCGACGCACCTCTTTCTCTGAAACCAATGGGTAAAAACAGATAAAGATGTGTGTCTAAAATTTAAGTAGTGGTAAAATGACTTGTTGGTCTTCTCTCTCTTTTCCAATAAAATACTTGCTTCTTTGGTTTTATCCAGCCATATGCCCAGCAGTTTGGTTACAGAAATTATCAAATGTTGGGGTTTCCTGTATGAATGTGAAAGAGAAAAAAAGAGAAGATGAGGGTGCCAGTCCCGGTGGGAGAGTGGGTCAAAGAAAAAGTGAGAAGGAGCTCACAGACAAATAGGCCAGGATAATATGGGAAAGTTACTGAGACCCTAAGAGCACCATATGGGTGTGGGAAGGTAGGAGAGGTAGAAGGTAGAAGGCTATTGTAATAAAGTAAAAGATAAATAAAGTTAAGATTTCAGAGGTGGAATAGTTTTTCGTGATGACAAGTCCAGGGATAACCGTGGGACTGGGAATCTGAAGAGAAGTCTGAGTAAAGGTTATTGAATCTAGAAGTTGAAAGGGTAGAAGTTTCATCTGCATCATCAATGAAAAGGTTCCTAAAGGCATGGGGGGTGTTTCCTTTTCCCTGTTGATATTAATTTCTATTTCTCCCAAGTTTCCAAAGATGGCTTCTGGGGTGAGATGGGGGAGGCGAAGGAATGATGCACTTTAAGGTAAAGATTAGTGAGCATCATTCATGTTGTCTCATACCTTATTGCCTAGCTGTGCCATGGCACTCACCTGATCATTGCATCCTCATGGAGTTTCTACCATAGCCTAGAGAGGGTACCGGGAAAGGGTGGTACAGAAATCAGTAGAACCCAGTTATTATCTTCAGAGAGTTCATAGTTTAATGAGAGAAGCAGGAACATAGACAAACACTTCCAAACTCTAACCTTTTGTATTGGAGACAGGAGGTCTGAAAGAAAGTGAAGAACTCCCCCAAAACACTCTCTGGGGCTTGCCCCCCATCTGTACTCTCCCACCTGCCTGCCATGGTGAGCCTCAATTCTACTCCCTTCCAGCCAGCCACACTCCAGCTGACGGGCATTCCAGGGATGCAGACAGGCCATGCCTGGTTTGCCCTGGTTTTCTGCATGCTCTACCTGATTTCCATCATAGGCAACCTCAGCATTTTAACGCTGGTGGTACGGGACCCTGCTCTGCACCAGCCCATGTACTACTTCCTCTCTATGCTCTCTCTCAACGATCTGGGAGTGTCCTTCTCCACACTTCCCACTGTGCTTGCTACCTTCTGCTTCAACTACCGCCATGTTGGCTTTGATGCCTGCTTGGTTCAGATGTTCTTCATCCACACTTTCTCTTTCATGGAATCTGGCATACTGCTGGCCATGAGCTTTGATCGTTTTGTGGCTATTTGTGACCCACTACGCTACGCCACTGTGCTCACCAACAGTCGCATCTTGGCTATGGGCCTGGGCATCCTTGCTAAGAGTTTCATCACTCTTTTCCCTTTCCCCTTTCTGGTAAAACGACTGCCCTTCTGCAAGGGCAGAATTTTGCACCATTCATACTGCCTCCATCCAGATCTCATGAAAGTGGCATGTGGAGACATCCATGTTAACAATATCTATGGGCTCTTTGTCGTCATTTTCACCTATGGCATTGACTCAGCATTCATCCTGCTTTCCTATGCATTGATCCTGAGAGCTGTGTTGGCCATCGCATCCCAGGAGCAGCGGCTCAAGGCACTCAACACCTGCATGTCACACATCTGTGCAGTGCTGGCCTTTTATGTGCCCATAATTGCTGTTTCCATGATCCATCGCTTCTGGAAAAGTGCCCCACCTGTTGTTCATGTCATGATGTCTAATGTCTACCTGTTTGTACCCCCCATGCTCAACCCCATTATCTACAGTGTGAAGACAAAGGAGATACGCAGAGGAATCTTCAAAATCCTCCATAAATCCCAGAGCTGAGGAAGGTTCCTGAGGAAAGTCCTTTGGAGAAAAGACTGGGCCTGGTTTGCCAGCTTTAGGAATGCTAAAACATGGGGAGGGGAACCAAGATCTCGAGAGCTATGAATATGGAACTAATGAGAGAACATGTGACTCAATAAAATGTCATAAATATATACTGAACATTTACCATATGAAAACTTGTGCTAGTCGGTAAGAATGTTATAATGGTGAACAGGGAATATTGTTAAGTAAGAGATATATCAAGGAGAAAAACAAAAATGAGTAAGAGATGCCCTGAAAAATATGTGTTACATATGGAAACAATGGAAGTTTTATCGAGCACATAGGCTGAGCACAAATAATGTTATTACCACTCAGAGCGAGGGAAATGATAAACATTAGACAGAAAATTCTGTGAAGGCTTGGTGCTTCATGTGCAAGAGAAGACCCATTTGATTTTCAGAGATCAGGGTAAGATTGTGTGTGTGTGTGTGTGTGTGTGTGTGTGTGTGTGTGTGTGTGTAAAGTAACTTGTGAAGGATAAGAGGGTTAGGGTACTTGGTGCAAGGTGGTAAGAAGAAGAGAAGGTAATGATCTTAGCATAAATAACTGCCTGAGAAGAAATCTTTAGGCACACAAAGGCAGGAACCTTATGTTCCAAGTGTGGGCCATCAAAGACAGCATTGGTGTACCTGGTAGCTTTTTAGAGAAACAGAATCTTAGGCCTCACACCAGACCTACTGAATTCAAATTGTATTTAATAAAACCCATGGGTGACTAAAGCTTGAGAAGTGAAGTGCTACTCTTTTGAACACTCTCAGGTAAGGTCCACGTGATGTGTAGCAAAAATAACAAGACTCATGAGGTACAAGAGCCTGGAAAAGTGGTTCTCCAAGTGTAGTTCCCAGACCAACATCACCAGCAACATTTGGGAATTTGTTAAGCATGCAGATTCTCAGGGCCTTCCTCAGATCTCCTGAACTAGAAACTCGGGGAGGTGAGGTCTAACAAGCTGCTCTGGGAGCTGAGGTCTAACAAGCCAGGTTTTGTTTTGTTTTGTTTTAATAATTTATTTTGTTTTTTCAGTGTTCCAAGACTCATTGTTTATGCCCCACACCCAGTGCTCCATGCGATACGTGCCCTCAGTACCTACCACCAGGCTCACCCATCCCCCCACCCTACCCTTACAAAACCCTCAGTTTGTTTTTCAGAACAAGCTGTGTTTTAGTAAGTCCTCCAGGTAATTCTGATAAAATTATCAGAGGTTGAGAAGGGTTAATCTAGGATATTGGTCTAGAATACTGCAAACAGCTTTGTTTAGACAAAAGGGAGTTTTCGTATTGAGAAACTTGGGAAGAACCATCTTGGGAAGGTTGTGAGTGTTTTTTTTTTTTTAAATAAAGATTTCATTACTTTTTATTTATTTATTTATTTATTTATTTATTTATTTATTTATTTATTATTTTTAAAGCCTTAGCAAGGTTTTTGTTGGGGGCTAGTCAGGTAGGCAACTTCTATTGGTAATACTCAAATTACAGGCATCCAGGAGGAAAGTAGGTACTCAGCATAAATCACATCATTTGCATAAACAGTTTAGGTCTGGTGAGTCACCCTTAACAGGTTGGGGGGTGGGAACCCCGTGGAGGTCCATTTTCCCAGATGCCAACTGAGGGGCTCTGCAAGATGACCGCTCTAAGCATAGGCTGTCTTGGGCCTGCTCCATTAACTCTTCCTGCATATCTAACACCCAACTGATAAAGATTGTCTTCAGTAGAGTCAAGCGTGTGCCATGAGTAAAGCTGGATATAAACGAGGTTTTCATGGTAAAGAACAAAACATCCTTGAGAAGGTGATTCCATGAAATTTGGTGTAGGTGATTCATGAAGGATGGAATCAGCTACTGTGTTGGTGGTGATCTCAGAGAATGGAGTTCTGACAAACACCTGTACTCGTAGACAGAGAACTTCGTTGAGGGTCCTGTATATTGTGATGCCACAAAAGCACTCAGTGAAGAAAGACCCAAATGTTCTACCTGTTTAAGAACCACTGTCCCCTGGGTTTGGAGGACTGTGACTCTTTCCAGCATTTGCTCACGTGATTCTGCTCTGTCTTATGAAAACTCTCCCCACACCCACACCCTTGAATTAACACAAGGGCCGAGGTAGCAGAGAAGTTTTCACACTGTGGGTGGGCACACAATGTCCAAGGGCACTTTGGAATACGTACATTTATTCATGGTGTCTCGCAATTAAAAGCTCCTAAATAATCCCCGGCAAGGCTCTGCTCCAGTCATTTTTGACTGAGATCCAGTTATAGGGCTCCTGGTTTTCAGGGAGTGCCAGCTCACCTCCCATTCCCCTGGCACCCTTGCCCAGAAGGTACTCCCAAGATAGAGTGTACACAAACAAGATTTTATTTATTTATTTGAGAGAGAGAAAGAGAGAGCACGTGAGCAGGAAGAGGGTCAAAGGGGGATGGAGAGGGAGAAGTGGACTCTATGCTGAGCGCTGAGTCCCACCTGGGCCTCCACCTCATGACCCTGAGATCAGGACCTGAGCCAAAATCAAGAGTCAGACACTTAGGCTTAACCAACTGAGCCACCCAGATACCCTGTGGATGGTTTTTAAAGCTGGGGGAGACTGAGTGCAGGACAGAGGCACATGGCGCTGTGGCGAAGGGAAATGCAAGTTACAGCCAATTCTCTCCCCAAGGTGGTGCAGGTGGACGCTGAGATTGCTTCGCAGAAGGGTTTGGTGAATGATCTCCAGCCATTCCGGGCACTCTGAAGCTCCTGTTCAACCATGCGATTCCCTTCTTTACCCCCCAGTTCTCACCCCATGCCATCACCACCTACCTGGAATCCAAAATTCAGGCAAGCTCTGATTTTAAGGCTGCCCTCTAGGCAATTAGAATCTAGAGGAAAAAAAGTTAGCTGTTTGTCCCAGTGAGATGTGGGACCTTGCCCGTTATCAATGGGGTTTCAGTGCATGAAAGTCTCCTGGCCAACACCTCCTCTGAGGCTTCTCTCTCTTTTTACAAAGTCTGTGGACTTCTTTCTAAACAGTATATTTCTTTTTTAGACGGGATATGCCTACTCTGGTTATATTTTTCGACACCAAACATGTACCTGTATTGTCCCCATCTTTGCTTTGCTCTACTGTGGAAAATTCTACTTATACTCCAAGGGCACATTTATTTCTCTATTTATGCTTTATGGGGGAAAGTGTTTCATAATTTCCCCATAGATAACTTTAACCCTTATAAAAATCCCTGTTGTTGGGATTTGTACAGATGTTAGGTTTAGTATTGTCACTACAAACTAGTACTTAGGGTTTCTGTTGACTTTTCCTATCAATTAATGGAAACAGAAACTGAATCTTCTTTTTAAATTAACATATAATGTATTATTTGCATCAGGGGTACAGGACTGTGAATCATAAGTCTTACGCAATTCACAGCACTCACCATAGTACATATCAGAAACTGAATCTTAAAAAAGGACTTTGCAAAAGTAAAAAAAAAAAAAAAAAAAAGAAAGAGAGAGAGATAATGACAGTCAAACCCCAAATCCTGCTCCTAGCACAGTGTTTGGTACACCCAGTACATGTTAATTCAGTGAACAGCCAAATGACTAATTAAATAAATGAATGGATTGGATCTGATCTGATGCCTGTTCCCCATTTTGTTGTCCCTAATGTTATACCTAGAGTCATTTGCCTCTATGACTTCTCAAAGTCTTGCCCCTCCTCACCAGGGGTTTATGCCCAATCTGCATTTTTTGGTCTCTTTTCTTCCCCTGTGATTTTCTGACCTTATTCACTAGGTTGTCATTTGCAATTCTCTTGAATTCCATCTCTGGGTTCCCAACTCACTCATTTGACCCAACAAATTCTACAATAGTGGAAAGCAGAAAGTGCTCTTAAACTGCCTCTCGGAGATACTTCAGAGTTTCTTATGGGGAAGGGGACATTTTCTCTATTTCCATCTTCTGATTGCTTTCCCCATGTACCCCACCCCTTAATTTTAAAATGGGAGAGCGCTCTCCTGCTATGCCTTCTTTAAATATATCTTTACCCTATATGAAACTGAAACAAGGATGAGGTCAACTGAAACACTTAATGGGAAGACTAAATATTTGGGGAATAATTTATTAGGGGAATTTGAAATTGGGGACACCAGAAGAATTTATGACAAGGATAATTATCATGTGAGGTACAAGCAAATTAAAAACTGCTACTTCCTCCTTTTTGAATATCTACCCCTATAGATAGGAACTAACTCCTCATGAATTGGGTTCCAAGTTAAAGAAAATGCTGATTTCTTGAAATCATGAAGTTGGTAGATGGTAAAACTAGGACTCAAACCTACATCTCTGTGACTTTGAACCCTACAATCTTTCAGCATCTTAGGATGTCTCTGCTGGAGGAGACCTCATAGTTTGGTGAGGGGTTGAGTCAAGGGATGGGAGTGAGAACTGAGTAGAAAATAGCTCTGATGAGTGGGTAAAGGAAGCTACGGTCATATTCCTTATTGGTTAAATGCTGGGCTCCAAGCTCTCTTCTCTTGAGCTCTGAGTCCTGGAATTGTCCCACTGGGGTCTAAGTTTTAGGTTCTGTCTGAGATAGAGGTTTTAAACCTAGAATTTGAGGATGTAGAGTCCCGGTTCTGGGCTGAGAGTTCCAGTTTTGAGACTGAATAATTGGGGGTCAAGGGGATGTTGCTGTGGAGCTTGGGGGAATTTGTCTTCATCCTCTGCATCACAGGGAAGGAGTTGGGATTTTTATTTTCTGTGTGGGGAGAGGGAAATATATTTAGGGGATATATTTTTCTTTTCTTTCTGTTCCCAAGGTGAGAGCTAACCCCCTCCTTTCCCCATCACCAGCTCAGCATCACCCTCAGATACATCAGGGCCCCAGGGCCCTGGCCTCTGGGGACTGTCACTCAGAGACAATTATAGAGTCCTCCTCCCCTCTTACTATTGCCTGCCTAAGGCTTGTTTTAGGAGCTTGTGAGCTCTGATCTGTGCTCTTTCAATCTCATTGCCGTTTCACAAAGCTCTCTCAGGTGAGTCTGAGTCTGTTTGCATCTTGGAATGCAAGCAAGAGTCTGTTTCGGTCTGCAATTCCATTTGTGCCTCTGAGTTTCTCCCAATCTCTCATGTCTCTGTGTCTTTGAGTGAGCCTCTGTCAAGGCACATATAGGTTGTGTATTTCCCGTGATTTGTTTGGCCTGTGATGGACAGGTTTAAGAAAAAACTATCCCCAGAACTTATTTTCACATAGGTTTCCTACAAATAGAGTAATATTTATTCAAATGTTTCTGTGTCCTCCCACACACTTTCAGATATGGTGCTGGAAAGTGGTTTAGAGAAAGACAGATGGTTACAAAACAGACCTTGAAACTTGACCTCTCTTAGGCCCCACACAGATCCACAGCCCTGATATTCTCAGGATGTCACAGGGTGAGAGAGATCTTGACAGGCTGGACATCAGGTCTGAGGGCAGAAAGAGAGTTGAAAAAGGCAGAAAGGACCTTTAATCCCAATTCAGCCAATTCTGGAATTGTCCCACCACTATTCCCATCAAAGATTATGCAGTCTCTGCTTGAACATCTCCATGGACTAGAAGATAATCATCCTATTGTGCATCTCCATGGACCAGAAGATAAACATCCTATTGTGCAACTTTGACTCTTAGAAAAATCTCCCTTACCTGGGCTCAAGATAGTCTCTGTGAAATCTCCACCTATAACCCAGCACCTCTTATACCCACTCCACACATCTCTACTTTTCTCGGCCTCCTTTTCTCAAGACGCCACTGGCTCCTTTCATGCTCTTTAAATAACTTGGTCCTCTTGTCTTGAGTGTGACCCAGCTGATTTAACTCCAATATAGAGTGTGGGACCCAGAACTGAAAGCATCTCAGTTATGGTCCTGAGCAGTATATTCATGATTTTATTAATTCACAGTTTCTTAAGCATGTCTTTGTGTTAGAATGACATGAAGTGCTAGGAAGGTAAGAATGAACCAGGTACCAGGATGACCCTTAATGTGTTCAGAGCAGGACAGGAAGGACAGAGGCACAAATGTAATTCTAGCAAAATGGGAAAAGTCTGTACAAAATATTTTAAAGTCAGAGGTGAGAAGGTTATTATTTCTGTTATTATTTCTGTTTACATAGTGTTAGGAAAAGGTGCAGATAAAATGAAAGTTTGACAACCCTAAAATTTATATGGAAACAAAAAAGACCCCAAATCGCTAAGGCATTGCTGAAGAAGAAGAAAAACAAAGCTGGGGACATCTCGTTACCTGATTTCAGGCTTTATTACAAAGCTGTGATTACCAAGACAGCATGGTACTGTCAGAGTCCAGATATGGACTCACAAATCTATGGGCAAATCATCTTCGACAAAGCAGGAAAAAGTATCCAGTGGAAAAAAGACAGTCTCTTCAATAAATGGTGCTGGGAAAACTGGACAGCTACTTATAGAAGAATGAAACAGCAAAGGAAACAGTCAACAAAACAAAGAGGCAACCCACAGAATGGGAGAAGATATTTGCAAATGACACTACAGACAAAGGGCTGATATCCAAGATCTATAAAGAACTACTCAAACTCAACATCCAAAAAGAAGATGAACACATCAAAAAATGGGCAAGAGATATGAAGAGGCGCTTCTCCATAGAAGATATACAAATGGCTAACAGACATGAAAAAATGTTCAGGGTCACTAGCTATCAGGGAAATTTAAATCAAAACCACACTGAGATACCACCTTACACCAGTCAGAATGGCCAAAATTAACAAGTCAGGAAACAATAAGTGTTGGAGAGGCTGCGGAGAAAGGGGAACCCTCTTACACTCTTGGTGAGAATGCAAGCTGGTGCAGCCACTTTGGAAAACAGTGTGGAGATTCCTTAAAAAATTAAAATTAGAGCTACCCTATGACCCTGCAATTGCACTACTGAACATTTACCCCAAAGATACAAATGTAGTGAAAAGAAGGGCCATATGTACCCCAATGTTCATCACAGCAAATGCCTCAATCACCAAACTGTGGAAAGAGCCAAAGTGCCCATCAACAGATGAATCGATAAAGAAGATGTGGTACATAAATACAATGGAATACTATGCCTCCATCATAAAGGATGAACACCCAACTTTTGTAGCAACATGGACTGGACTGGAAGAGATTATGCTGAGTGAAGTAGGCCAAGTAGAAAAAGTCAAGTATCACATGGTTTCACTTACTTGTGGTGCATAAGGGGTAATATGGAGGACAGTAGGAGAAAGAAAGTAAATGGGAAGTAGGGTAATTCAGGGAAAGAAACGAAACATGGGAGACTTTGGACACAGAAACAAACTGAAGGACTTGGAGGGAGGGGGATGGGAGAGCCTGGTGGTGGGTACTGAGGGCACCCATTGCATGGAGCACTGGGTGTGGGGCATGGGCAATGAATCTTGGAACACTGAAAAAATAAAATAAATTTAAAGCAAAAAAAAAACATTAAAAAATGAAAGTTTGAATATGGATAATAGTAGGAGTTAAGAAAATTAGCAGAGAAGATAAGACAGTGTAAACAATGGGTTCTGAATAAAGTATTTCTGTTAACAAAGACTGAAACCCATGCATTTTTTATGAGCTACATATCACACTGTCTATTCCTATTAGATTTTCTTTTGTGAGACACTCTGACAGGAGGACTTGTGGTAAGGAAATTAAAAGTCAGGTACTTTGAGCAGCTAAAGGCACTTAGGATAGGTAGTCTGAAGAAGGGAAGATTACAGATTATAATGATTGGAACATTCAAGTACCATTTACCCACTCATTTATTTGTCTAATTAAATATTTACTAAACATCTGTTATGTGCTTGACTCTGTGCTATTATTGGGTGTCTGATGACAAAAAATGAAAAAAGTCAATACTGTTTTTGGTGGAACTTACAGTGTAACAGGATATAGGCATTAAACACATAACTGTGCAAGTAAATACATGTTTGCAAGTTCAGATGTATTTTTCAAGCAATTAACAGATACCATGAAGAATAATATTCAAGTGAAACCTGAAAAAGATTGTTTCTCTGTGTCTGCAGCAGTTACATACAATGTGAAGGAAGCACCTTTAAGCCCCACGTAAGAAAGCACTTCAGAAATCAGTGCCTGTAACCAGGACAGTGGCATTAGGTGCACTGAGCTCCCCATCATTTGAAGTGTTCAAGCTGAGTGTGGGTGACAGTTTGATAAGGATGAAGTAGAGAGGATTCTATCAGTAGGTGCAAGATTGGACTCCAGTTTCAGGTCCTAGGAAGACCATCAAGCTGGCAACTAAATCAATGGACATCTGAGAGGGGCCACTTTAGAAGGTCTCCTGGCCTCTTTCACCTGCCCCCTCCCCTAGTCTGCATAGGAGGCAGGAAAAAAAAAGTGATATGCATCTGCTACTCTGTCCTTTTCACTTACTATGAAAATAAAGAAGACAAACTTCTCCTGCATCTCCCCATTCTTCTCCCTTATGTGGCTTCTGTTTCCTATACATAATTAAGTACTATTCTCATCTCTGCATTACAAGCAAAAAAACAAAACAAACAAACAAACAAAACCCCCTCTGGATCAGAGTATGAATAAGTTGCCATCATCCAGTAATCGGCTGAGTATGGATTTTGACAGGTCTGATTTATTCTAGTGTTTCTGCTCTCAATTTTCAAGGTATGCTGTCTCTCATAAGATTGCATAATTTCAAATATCTCCTTTACATGTAAAATTTTGAGAGTCTAGAGGTGAGAGGAAGAAGAGGTGAGAAGCAAGTATCTGCTATATTTTTACCCCAAACGATGTAGATGGCTCCAACTTCCCCCACTTCCTTCCATCTCCTTCCTTCAGCCTCTGAGGTGTGCTGCTAAGGCAGAGAAGGCCTTCAGGAGGAAGCTAATTTCATTTTTTTCCCAAATGTCAGGTGAAGACATCTCTGCTGTTGCTGACATGGGAGCAGAAGGCAATGAAAGTCTTGATGTCCTGTCTGTCTTCCTAGCTGGCATCCCGGGATTGGAGGCCCAACATGGCTGGCTTTCCATCCCCTTCTTCACCATGTACACTGTGGCCATTGTGGGTAACAGCCTAATCATGGCAGCAGTGCATGTGGACGCAGCTCTACATGAGCCCATGTACCTGTTCCTCTCCATGCTGGCTGTGACTGAGGTGGGTGTTTCTGTGTCTACACTGCCCACTGTCATGGGCATTCTTTGGTTGGATGCCCGCCAGATTGACTTTGATGGCTGCCTGGCTCAGATGTTCTTCATCCACACCTTCTCCTGCATGGAGTCAGGGGTCCTCTTGGCCATGAGTTATGACCGCTTTGTAGCCATCTACAATCCACTGCGTTATACAGCCATCCTAACCCTGGCCCGTATCATCTGCATGGGTCTGGGCATCACATTGAAGAGTGTGATGTTCATGGCCCCCCTTCCTATCCTTTTGAGGCAACTGCCCTATTGCCATACTAATGTCCTTTCCCATTCCTACTGTCTGCACTCAGACCTAATCCAGCTGCCTTGTGCTGATACTAAGCTCAACAGCATTCTAGGTTTGTCCATTGTCCTGGCCACTTTTGGGCTGGACTCACTGCTCATTGTGTTCTCTTATGTGCTAATTCTTTACACGGTGCTGGGCATTGCTTCTGGGGAGGGACGACGGAAGGCCCTCAACACTTGTGTGTCACATATCTGTGCGGTGCTTTTGTACTATGTGCCTATGATCGGCGTGTCTGTGATGCACCGTGCTGCCAAACATGCCTCACCCCTGGTCCACACGCTCATGTCCAGTGTCTACCTCTTTGTGCCTCCTGTCCTCAACCCCATCATCTACAGTGTCAAGACCAAGCCAATACGACAGGGAATTTTCACCTTGTTCTCCCGCCAGAGGAAATGGCTCTGAATCCCTCCAACAGGGCAGAGACTTTGAGTCACTCCATAAACTCTGATGGGGTTTCTGCTATGAGCAAAACTGGACACCAGGCATTTTATGGAGGATTAAGAATGAGGGATTCAAAGCATTGTCACAGGTTTGACTCCGGATCATGACCACCCCTAGCCCCTTTTATTTCACGTCCTGTCAACATCTGTGGGTCTCTGTATGTATGTATGTGCATGTCTTCTCTCATCAGATGTGATCAGCTTGAGGGCAGAGATTGTGAATTTTACTTTTTTTATTTCCCTCCAAATGTCCTAAGCAAAAATGTCTGATAAATAGTTAACAGTAGAGGCTGGGGTCTTAATGATATTTGAATTGAAATAAAACAAATTACTGTTCTTGATAGATTGGACAGGGATTAAGAATATACCCCAAGAGAGATAGCTTTTCCTAGGAACGTGCCTCTGAGTAAGGTGAGCACACGTTTTGGTTTGCCCCAGATAATCATGGTTTACCCTAACTTTCCTCAGCATCATTATTCATATAACACTCTCTTTCTCTCCCCAAAATGTCCTTGTTTAAACAATTAGTTAATTCTTTTTTTAAAAAAAGATTTTTTTTTAAATCTATCTATGTGACAGAGAGAGGGAACACAAGCAGGGGGTGTGGGAGAGGGAGAAGCAGGCTTCCCGCCGAGCACGGAGCCTGATGTGGGACTCCATCCCAGAACCCCCAGATCGTGACCTGAGCTGAAGGCAGATGCTTAATGACTGAGCCACCCAGGCCTCCTCTTAACAGTGACTTGTATGGGAACCTACTTATAAAGCAGGCTTCTTCCTGTTGAGTAAGGAACCAGACTCTGTACAATCCACATCCAGTGATCTCCACCTTAAGAATTTACCTACCTGGGGACTCAGATTGAGGAACAGCTGATGAAATTGCCTAGTTTAGGCATAAAATAAAATATAGACAATCTCAGAATGCCCAGGTTTCATATCCTAAGAATTTTAGCAAAAGCCCCAGATTCTGCTCTGGTGGACTCTCAGACCCTATTTGTTAGGGCCCAGTAGGTCTAGTGTCACTGTGCCTGGATGTTCCTGTTTTTCTTTGTCCCTTCCCTTCAACTTTCAGTAACTGTAGCATGTCACATGATGGGTATATTTTTATATGTTTCTGGACCTTTCCCCTCCTTCAGCCTGTCAGCACGGGGCTTATTGTATCTACCTATGCCTCTCTAGGTTTTTCTGGAAACCTTTACTCATATGGGAAAGACCATTCTCACACCTCCTAAGGAACACAGGGCTTTGTGTGGAGTGAATGGATAGTAGTGGGCCAGTTGGTCAATAACTGGTTTCAGGCTTTCAGGCTTTCTTACTTCAGGGCTCCAATTACAATGCAAATGTTTTTCTCACCTTATACTTCATCTAGCTCTTGACTTCATCTAGCTCCTCAGGTGTTGGTGACATTTTTGTCATTAATTACTAGATTACATGTCCCCCCAATGACAGTTTCCAATAAGTCAAGGTGACTGATTATTTCTTACAACTCCATGTGCACCTAAAATTATCTCAAAACATAAAGTTTAATTTTTAGGGGTTCCTGGGTAGGCCTAGTAGGTTAAACCTCCGACTCTTGGTTTTGGCTCAGGTTGTGATCTCAGGGTCATGAGATAAAGCCTCAAGTCAGACTCCGTGTCTGCTTAAAAAGACTCTCTCTGCTCCCCACCAGCAAACAAACAAACAAACAAACAAACAAACAAACAAAACACCAAAAAAAAAACCCAAAACACAAAAACCTTTTTAAAACTTTGATTTTTTTTTTTCTTTCTGGAATACTGGGTGTGGGGCATAAAGAATGAATCTTGTAATCTTGGAACACTGAAAAAATAAAATAAATTATTATTAAAAAAATAAAACACAGAGTTCCTAAAAAGTTTAAGTTTTAAAAGGACATGCAAAATATAAACCCAAGTTTTTTATTGTGTTATGTCATCATAAAATACATCATTAGTTTTTGATGCAGAGTTCCAAGATTCATTGTTTATGTACAACACCATCAACATCAACAAACCCAAATTTTATATTAGATTTAACATGCATACGATTCTTCAGAATTTTAGAATGTCTGCTCTTATTAAGAAAATGAAAAAACAAGTTAAAGATGGGGGGTGGATTATTTACAGTACATGTATCTCACAAAAGACTTGCATACCGAATATATAAGATCTTTTATAATATGATAAAATACAATGCAATTAAAACCATAGTGAGCTAGGACTTAACAACTTAGCTTGACTAACATAGAAAAGACTGACAATGTTAAGTACAAGCAAAGATGTTACATATTGTTGGTGGAAATTCAAAATAGTACTGGTGTTTGGAAAATTGCATGGCAGGCACACCTAGATATTTACACAAGAGAAATGAAAGCTAGTATTCACAAAGAAACTTACACAGGGATGCTTTTTCATAATAGCTCCAATATGGAAACAACTGAAACTTTCACCAACAAGTGAACGTGTTACAATGTTACGGAACCTGGACTGAATCCTAATGGAAGAACCAAGTGGCACTTGGAGGACCGGAGGTTTATTTAACATCAATGGGCTCAGAGGACAGTAATCTCCCAAGGCCTGAGTCCTGAGTACAAACAAAGGGAGTAGTTTGTACACTTTTACATCCGTATCTGTGCCACTCTTGCGTCTGTGGCCAGCGGGGCAGGAGGGGAACCCAGAATGGCTCTGGGGCTGGGACTGGGATCCCCCTTCTGTATTGGTCGGTTACCTTAGAACACAGATTTCCCTTATCAAATGGATAAGCAAAATGTGAATATCCCTATAATGGAATGCCACTCAGAAGTAGAAAAGGAACAAACTGTCATACACACAAAGCCATGAATGAACCTCAAAAACATAGTGAGCAAAAGAAGACAGACACAAAAGACTACACATGTACTTTCATTTATATGAAACTCTAGAAAAGGCAAAAACTAATCTATCATGACAGAAGTAGATCAGTGGTTGCCTGGGGCTGGGTGCAGGGGAGTAGATTGGCTGTAAGTGGTTAAGAAGGAAGTTTGGGGAGTGATGGGAAATTTGCATATTTTGATTAGGTGATGGGTAGAAGTGTTTGTCTAAGTCATCAAACTGTACCCTGAAAATGTGTGCATTTAATTTTATGTAAATTATAACTCATTAAGGTTGATTTTTAACAGATAAAACACAAGCCTATATTATATCTTAGATTTAACACATACAAAAACACTATCAACTTGCTATTAGAGTTTCTATATGCTCACTAAAATAAAGGACTGAAGTAATTCCTCAGTAATATTTCTTACATGACAATGTGTTAGTAATAAATTGATATGCACATCTGGGTGCCTGGGTGGCTCAGTCGTTCAGCATTCAACTCTTGATTTCAGCTCATGTCAAGGATCTCAAGGTCATGAGCTCTAGACCTTTGGGGGGCCTTCATGCTTAATGGAGTCTGCTTGTCTCCCTCTCCCTCTGCCTTTCTTTACATGTGCTATCTCTCTCTTAAATAAATAAATCAATCCCCCCCCAAAAAATCCCAAATACTGATATGCACATAGATAACTTCTAAGAAAAACATGTGCCGTACTGTAGCATAATGAATGTGATATCTATAGTAATTTAACATTAGCCAATTTGTAATATACATGAGGCCACAATTTTTTTCCTGCTAACTCACAGGTTAAAAATTGTTACTTGAGTTTTGCACATATACCTGCTGTTCCAATACCTCTTGCAGATACCACCTTCAGTAAAAAAAAAAAAAAAGTATATATATATATATATATTTTTTTTTACACTCAAGCCACGACTTGAATCTAGCTTCCAAGATGAGAGGAAAAGAAATACAAATAGATAAAGCTAGAAATCCATAATCATAAAAGTATACCAATAAAAATCTCATATTAGGACATAAACAACATGTCAAATATTTTTCCCTTTGCAAACAAATGCAGGATTACACAAGCATGAACATTCACATTTAGTCCTTGTAAGAGTGGACTCAGACAAATTAGATGAGTGTGGCATTTTTTTCTTTTTAGGTCTATTATTTTTTTTTTTTATTATTATTGTTACTTAATTTTTTTTTCCAGTGTTCCAAGATTCATTCCCCATTCCCCACACCCAATGCTCCATGCAATAGGTCCCTCAGTACTCACCACCAGGCTCTCCCATCCCCTCACCCCCCTCCCTCCAAGTCCCTCAGTTTGTTTCTGTGTCCAAAGTCTCTGTTGTTTCGTTTCTCTCCCTGGATTACCCTACTTCCCATTTACTTTCCTTCTCCTATGGTCCTCTAGGTTACCCCTTATGCACCGCAAGTAAGTGAAACCATGTGACACTTGACTATCTCTACTTGGCTTATTTCACTCAGCATAATCTCTTCCAGTCCAGTCCATGTTGCTACAAAAGTTGGATATTCATCCTTTCTGATAGAGGCATAGTATTCCATTGTATATATGTACCACATCTTCTTTATCCATTCATCTATTGATGGGCACCTTGGCTCTTTCCACAGTTTGGCAATAGTGGCCATTGCTGCGATGAACATTGGGGTACATATGGCCCTTCTTTTCACTACATCTGTATCTTTGGGGTAAATGCCCACTGGTGTGATTGCAGGGTCATAGGGTAGCTCTACTTTTAATTTTTTAAGGAATCTCCACACTGTTTTCCAAAGCAGCTGCACTAGCTTACATTCCCACCAACAGTGTAAGAGGCTACCCCTTTCTCCACAGCCTCTCCAACACTTGTTGTTTCCTGACTTGTTAATTTTGACCATTCTGACTGGTGTAAGGTGGTATCTCAGTGTGGTTTTGATTTAAATTTCCCTGATAGCTAGTGACCCTGAACATTTTTTCATGTCTGTTAGCCGTTTGTATATCTTCTATGGAGAAGTGCCTCTTCATGTCTCTTGCCCATTTTTTGATGTGTTCATCTTCTTTTTGGATGTTGAGTTTGAGTAGTTCTTTATAGATCTTGGATATCAGCCCTTTGTCTGTAGTGTCATTTGCAAATATCTTCTCCCATTCTGTGGGTTGCCTCTTTGTTTTGTTGACTG
>PITA01011065.1:0-20541 GCA_004023965.1 Spilogale gracilis
CCTCCCGACTGCGGCCCCTCCGCTCCGCCCTCCCCCACGCCGCCTCCCCTCCCCCCACGCCCCCGCGGGCCCCCAACGCCCACGTTCGCCGGCCCTGGCCCAGCCTGGCTCACTCACATCGGCTCCAGTAACTTGGCCAGCCAGGACTTGAGGGCATCCACATCCTCTATGAGCATGGTGCAGGGAAGGCGGGCTCGGCCGCCGCTCTTGTTCAGGCCTGCCGCGGGTCTCCCCTCGCCGCCTCCTCACGCCCTCTTCACAGCTCCCGGTGCCCCAGCCCACCGGGCATCTTAGGAGACTTCAACCTACTCCCCCGGCCGGGGCCTAACAGGAACTAACCCAAGAGCCCTCACTCAACCTAGCCCGACGGCTCGGGTGGACGGGAGATAGCGCCGAGTGGCGGGCTCAAAAACCAATAGAAGCAAGAGGGCCGTGCGCGCAAAGCCAATGAAAAGGCTCGCTCGCCCCGCCGGCCGGCCGTACCCAGTTAAGGAGGAGGGGATATAGCAAGGTAGGTGGAGAGCTTACGTGAACTCCTGGTGCAAGATGGTATCTTGGAGAAGGTGCTGTGTCTCTTAAAGGGGCCGGGGCTTCTTTTTTGACCACGCCGCCGCCCGCAGCGGAATACCGGTGTCTGCTACTGGGAGTGCCTGGGGGAACCCGGCGAGCCCCTCAGCCTGGTTCCTTCCTCTCGTTTTTTTCTTGGAAACACACTTGTGTCCCTAAATGACTCAGCTGTAGTAAATCTGCAATACAGCGTGCAGTACGTTCACGTTCGACACATTGCACAGAATGCAAAATTTTGCTTTTTTTCCCCTTACACAATCGTTTTGCTCAGCACACATGCCTGTAGTCCTCGCCGCTATGCTTAAGTTACGCAGAATGTTTCTGACAACCATGCCCTGGAATCCAATAATCGTCATTTTTAAAACGTGGCGCACAGTTGTAGAAGGCTGAGGCCATTTCAATTTTATCAATATTTTTAACATATGCTTTATTTAGGAAGAAGAATGATTCTAATATTTTTTTAAATTCTCTTTTCACTAGATATCTAAAAGTCAGTACAGTTTTTGGTTTTGTTTTTCCTTTTGTTTTTGTTTTTTTGCAGGGAGAATTTTGGACAGCAAAAAAGTTTTTAAAAATATCTTTTTTCAGTCGAAATTACCAAAATAGGCAACTTAGTTTGTACTGAATGAGAAATTCCTTTTGAAGTTTTCAAATTTCCAACTTGGCACTGGTCTTACAATGCTTATCCAACAGCAACTGAGCACCTGCTATACACTAGCACTGTGTAAGGCACTAGCCCTGGAATTCCAAAGGTGAGCAAAACAGTCTCTCCTCTTAGAAAGCTGAACAGTTTATGGGATTATGCATTACAATAATAACATTTTGAAAAATATCTGATGAGCACACCTCTTCTATAAAAAGGATGAGTCAGCCTAAAATAAGGTGTACTCTCTATACACAGAGCAGGAAAAAGCATATTTTTCTTAAAAGGGCTAAATAGTAAATATTCCAGTTTTGTGGGCCAGGAGGTCTCTGGCACCTACCCAACTCTGCCCACTTGGCATGAAACTGGCCATAGGTAATATGTAAACAAATGATTAAGACTGTATCTGCATGAAACTTATATAAGATTTTCAATTTTTGATAATTTGCAAATGTCACAACACATTTTCTTGATTTTTTTTTTCAAAAACATTTAAAAGTGCAAAAGCCATCATTACCTCGCAGATTAACAGAAGCAGATGCCAATCAGAGTTGGCTTGCTGGCTGCAGTTTGTGGGCCCCTTACATACAGTAATCAGAGCAAAATGCACTTAGAAATCATCTAATAATCTTCCTTCACTGACATTTTCTCCCCAATATTGCAAATAAGAGGAAAAGGCCAGAGACTGAGTGGTTTACCCAGAATCACGCATATCTGCAGATGGAGCAGAATTTGCATCTAGATCTTAGCAAGCCCAGAGCTTTCTCAAATCCAACTGTTGCCTCTTCCCTCTCTCCTCCTTCCTTTCCTTATGCTTATCCCCATGTTCCCTTCACTACTTCCTACTACATAGATGAAGTGTTTCCCCAAAACGACAAATTTAAAAAAAGAGAAATGTAGAGTGACGTGATTAGGCCTAAGGCAAGAAAAGAACTTAATAGTAGTGTGATAGAAATGGAACAGGAATTGCTTTTATCACAAAAGTTTAAAAAGTTGTATCCATTTATATCGATCTAGCCTTTTGGGAGTTCAGATTCCAGGAGCCTAATAGTCAGGCATTGTAAATAATAATCCTAGCCACACTTGTTGAGTACATACTCTCTGTTGGCCCTGTGCTAAATATTTCAATATATTGTTGCTTCTCCTCTTCACAGTCCCCCTGTATAGTAAACAATATTCACAGATGAGAAAATCGCATTCCAGAGAGATCATGAAACTAATGAGTGGAAAGGACCAGCCTCTCTTTGTGTTTGACCACAGTCTGCACCTATAACCTTCACTTAAATATGTTGCTAGCAAACAGTGAAATAGGAACCATGTGGTTCATTCAAAATTCATCCAACAAATATGTATTAAGCCCATTACCATCTATTAGACACTGTTCTTGGGCTAATAGAGAATAAGCCAATATTAAATAAATGTTCTTTCCTTAGTTAAGGTGGTTGTTAAAATGGATACTTTATAAAGATTGGCTTTTTTCTCAGTTTTATCTTCACAAGAGGAATTTATCTAAGAGGTTATTGATATAAGGCATTGGAAAGAGAACAACTACAAGAAGAATATACATCTCAACCATCCTTATTCAAACCGAGTTCCCTTTCTTGGCTTGAGGGTAACTGGGCCCCAACCAGGAAGAACTGTTAACTATGCAATTTCACACAAGTATTGATAGAGGTGGATAGGCCTTCCATAATCAGAGTGGATTTGACCACAATTTTTTTTTTTTTGTCCTGTAGGCTAATCTGTAGCTGAGAGCTATCCTAGATATATAAGAGAGGTTAAGACTAATTTCTCAGGTTTAAATTTCTCTGTAATCTATAATCATAATCCGTGTCCCTGAAATGCAGTTAGACAAAGCTTTGGCTGAATTTCAAACCAGGAATTTATAGTTACAAAGAGACCCTCTCATGCCTGTACGTTTATAGATGATCATCTAATTAAACACACCTCCATAAAAATATCAGTCTCTGCGGAGTCTGAGTTACCAGTAGCAGCCCATCTGACTCAGAGAAAAGTCATTTGGGGGCACTGGCTGACTCAGTCAATGCAGCATGCGACTCTTAATCTTGGGGTCATGAGTTCAAGTCCCACATTGAGCGCAGAGCCTACTTAAAAAAAATAAGTAAATAAATAAAAGTCACTTGAATCTTGGCTATGCAGAGGCAAGGTGAGTTAGCAGATAAATAGTGAGTCGATTGGAATTGTCTCTCTTCATTATCTTCATTATGGAAATATAGATTTGTTTTCTTAGAAGAACTATTATAAGTGTTTTTTTTTAAAGATTTTATGTATTTATTTGACACTGAGAGAGAGACAGCGCTAGAGGCAACAGAAGCAGGGGGAGAGGGAGAGAAAAAGGCTTCCCACTGAGCAGGGAGCCTGATGCCCCACTCTGTCCCAGGACTCTGGGATCATGAACTGAGCCTAAGGTAGATGCTTAACGAGTGAGCCACCAAGGCGCCCCCGTTATAAGAGTTTTGTTTTTTTTTTTTCTTTTTAAGTTCTATCACACTACGTAACTGTAAGAATGGCTAATATAAATGGTAAAATGGTGCAACCACTGTGAAAAACAGTTTGGCATTTTCCCTAAAAGTGAATGCAGCTACCTTAGGAAACAAACAATTTCACTCCTGAGAATTTATCCCAGAGAAAAGAAAACGTGTTCATGGACAAAAACCTGCATACAAGTATTTATAGCAGCTTTGTTTATAATAGCCCCAGACTGGAATTAGCCCAGATGACCTTAAACATATGAGTGGTTAAACAAACTGAGTAGGTATCATCATATATGGTGGAATGCTACTCAGCAACAGGAAGGAAGGAACTATTGACACATGCAACAATTTGGATGAACTAGTCTGAGTGAGGAGAGAAGCCAATCCTCAAATGTTACATATTGTGTAGTTCCATATACATAACATTTTGAAAATGACACAATTTTAGGAATAGAGGACAGAAGTGAGAATGTGGAGGGAAAGATGTTGTGGTTATTAACGGCAGCATGAGGGATCCCTGTGGTGTCGGAAGTGTTCTATATCTTTTTTTTAAGATTTTATTTATTTGAGAGAGAGAGTGCAATAGAGAGTGAGCAAGCACGAGCAGTTGGGGGTGAAGACAGAGGGAGAGGAAGAAGCAGCCTCCCCCCTGAGCAGGGAGCCCAACACAGGGCTCCATCCCAGGACCCTGGGATCATGACCTAACCTGGAGGTGGACCTTAACCACCTGAGCCACCCAGGTATCCTAGAAGTGTTCTGTATCCTGGAGGTTAACACAGGAACTACAGCGATGATAAATAACATTGTATAGAATCGAATTTATACATGTATATATATACACATGCAAACATGTATAATGGATATGTATAAAACTAAATTCATATTGATGTCAGTATTCTGACTGTGATCTTATACTATGGTTTTGTAAATATTATTACTGCGGAAAATTTGGAAAGTGTGCAGAAGTTCTCCCTGCATTATTTCTTACAGTTGCACATGACAATACCAGTATCTCTATTAAAAAAAAGTTACTTCCCACATTGAGACCAGTGTCAATAGGGAGAAAAGGTTGAAAGTAGAATAAATGGATATACCCATACCAGAAATAATCTTTGCCCCATTCTCTGGTGGCTTCATGGGTTCCCACTGGATCTGTGTTAAGGACCTAGGTTTAACATCCTTGCAGATTAGAAGGGTATCTAGAAGAGATGTTTAAATCTCTCCTGCCATTGTGACTTTTCTTTTCTTTTTTAAAGCAGGAAACAGCAACAATTAGCTGACTAGACTTTGTTCCCTCTGGCTATTCCTCTGACTTTAGAAGTGAACTTCCCTTTCTTCTTTAGATAGAATAACCCCTAAGGGACACCTGGGTAGCTTCTTTATTAGATGGCTGACTTTTGCCCAGGTTTTGATCTCAGGGTCCTGGGATGGAGCCCCACATTGGGCTCCATGGGGAAGCCTGCTTCTCCCTCTCCCAGCCCCCCACCTGTTTTCCCTCTCTGGCTGTCTCTCTCTCTGTCAAATAAATAAATAAAATCTTTTTTTTTTAAGATTTTATTTATTTGACAGAGGGAAACACAGCCAGAGAGGGAAAACAAGCAGGGGGAGTGAGAGAGGGAGAAGCAGGCTTCCCACGGAGCAGGGAGCCCAATGTGGGACTCCATCCAGGGTCTCTGGAATCATGACCTGAGCTGAAGGCAGTTGCTTAACCAACTGAGCCACCCAGGCACCCCAAATAAATAAAATCTTTACAAAAAAATTAGCATAAGCCCCTTGGGATTTGGGAAGCATCACATAATAATACCTCATACTCTTGTGCTGGGCACTCTGCCAAGCAACTTTTCATGGATTAGCCTCTTTCAGTTCCTGCATTTCTTTACTTATTTATTTATCTATTTATTTGAGGGGTTAGGGGCAAGTGAAAGGGAGAGAAAAAGTCTCAAGCAGGCTCCGTGCCTAACTCAAAAAACCTGACATGGGGCTTTATTTCATGACCCTGAGGTCATGACCTGAGCCAAAATCAAGAATCGGATGCTTAACCAACTGAGCCTCCTAAGGTGCCCTCAATTCTTTTTCCTTTCTTTCTTTCTTTCTTTCTTTCTTTCTTTCTTTCTTTCTCTCTCTCTCTCTCTTTCTTTCTTCTTTCTTTATGTTAAAGATTTTATTAATGAGAGAAAAAGAGAGAGAACATGCAGGGGGAGCAGCAGGAAGAGGGAGAGGGAGAAGCAGACTCCCTGCTGAGCAGGGAGCCCAATGTGGGGCTCAATCCCAGGACCATGGGGCCATGACCTGAGCCGAAGGCAGAAACTTAACTTACTGAGCCACCCAGGCACCCCTTAGTTCCTGCATTTAGCTTTCTTTTCTTTTCTTTTTTTTAAGTTTATTTATTTATTTTTTAGTTATCTTTACACCAGTCATGAGGCTCAAATTCACAACACTAAGATCAAGAGTTATGTGCTCTTCCCAACTGAGCCAGCCAGGTACCCCCTAGGTTTTCTTTTTTTCAAGAAATACTGGGGGCACCTAGCCATCTCAGTTGGTAAGATCATGTGACAGTTGATCTCAGGATGGTGAGTTCAAGCCCCTCTGGGTGTGAAGCCCACTTAAAAAAGAAATACTTGGGTGCCTGGGTGCCTCAGTTGGTTGAGCGACTGCCTTCAGTTCAGGGCATGATCCCGGAGAGCCGGGATCGAGTCCCATATCAGGCTCCCTGCTCGGCAGGAAGCCTGCTTCTCCCCCTCTCACTCCTCCTGCTTGTGTTCCTTCTCTGGCTGTGTTTCTCTCTGTCAAATAAATAAAATCTTTAAAAAAAAAAAAAAGAAAGACTTACTGAAAACCTATAACATGCAAAGCACCATTATAGGCTCTGCAGATATAGCAGTGAAGAAAATAGGTATTCTCTTGGAGATCTATTTTAGCAAGAGGAGAATGACACAAATGAACTGCCACATGTCAGATAGGATACATTCTATAAAGAAATTATAAAGAAAAGAAATTAAGTGAGGGGGTAGAGAGTGATGGAGAACTTAAAAGCACTCTGTGAGCAGTGGTAAGGAAGTGGTAAGGGTGTTAGTCACGTGGATATTTGGGAGAAGAGCTTTCCAGGGACATGCAAATACCTTGAGGCAGAAACTAGTTTGGCACATTTGAGGAAAGTGGGGAGTGATGGAGCTGAAGTGGGGTTAGCCAGGAGGAAAGTAATGGTAAAAGAGGTTATGGAAGTCATTAGAGGCCAGGTCATAGAGGACTCTGTTGGTCATGATGAGGACTTCAGGTTTTTACTCTGAGTGACCCTGGAAGACACTGAAGATTTTAAGCAGATGAATAAAATTATCTGATCTAGTTTTTAATTTTTTAAAACAGGATTGCAATGGCTCCCTTTTGGCAATCAGGATGGAAGGGATAAAAGTGGAGGTAGGGAAACCAGTTAGGAAGTAATAATTCAAACATAGGATAATGGTGGTTTGGACTAGAATAACAGTGAAAGAGATGGTAAGAAGTTGGATTCTGGGGTGCCTGGGTAGTTCAGTGAGTTAAGCCTCTGCTTTCAGCTCAGGTCATGATCTCAGACTCCTGGGATTGAGCCCCACATCAGGCTCTCTGTTCAACAGGGAACCTGCTTCCCCTTCTCTCTCTCTGCCTGCCTCTCTGCCTACCTGTGATCTCTCTCTCTCTCTCTCTGTGTCAAATAAAAAAATAAAAACTTTTTAAAAAAAAGAAGTTGGATTGTGGATATATTTTGAAGGCAAAATCAATGAGTCTTACTGAGGGATTGTTGTATGAAACACAAAGAGGAATCAAGGATGACATCAAAGGATTTGACCAGAGTAACTGGCCTGAGATAGGGAAAACAAGTGGAAAGCAAATTTAGAGAACGGTTGGTAGATCATAGATTCAGTATTGGACATAAATTAGACATCACATATTTTCTTAGACATTATATGTTGTGGTAGCCAGCCTCCAAGATGGCCCTCAATTATCCTCATCTTCTAGTATTCACACCCATGTGTACTTTCTTCCCACATTGGATCACTGCTTATCTGTGTAAGCAATAGAATGCTCTAGAAGGAACAGCCATTGACTTCTAAGTCTAGCTTATAAAAAGCACTGTAGCTTTTACAGTGGATCTCTTGTTCTAGGGAAAGTAAGTTGCCATGTTGCATGACAATCAACCCTTTGAAGAAGCCTACAGCTTGAGGAGCTGAAACCTCCTTACCAATAGCCACAACTAACTTTCTAGCCTTGTGAGTAAGCCATGTTAAAAGTAGATCTTCCAGCCCCAGTCAAACCTTCAGATGACTGCAGCCCTGGCCAACATTTGACTGGAGTCTCAAGATTCAAGATTCCCTCCCCAAACCAGAACCACCTGGTAAAGTTGCTCCCACACACCTAACCCACAGAAACTGTAAGGGATAATAAAAGGCTATTGTTTGAGGCCACTAAGTTTGGGGGTAGTTTGTTAGACATAATTGATAAATAATACAAAAATCCAAGTGGAGATGTCAAGTAGACAGTCTGATCTGTAAGTCTGGAGTTCATAAGAAAGATTGGGCCTGGGGGCACCTGGGTGGCTCAGTTGGTTGGGCGACTGCCTTCAGCTCGGGTCATGATCCTGGAGACCCGGGATTGAGCCCCGCATTGGGCTCCCTGCCCGGCAGGAAGCCTGCTTCTCCCTCTCTCACTCCCACTGCTTGTTTCCCTCTCTGGCTGTGTTTCTCTCTGTCAAATAAATAAAATCTTAAAAAATAAAAGATTGGGCCTGCTGTTAAAGATTGAGGATTCATCAGCATGTAAATTGTGTTTAAAGCATGGATAAGATTATCTAGGAAGTGACTATATCTAGAAATGCCATTAGGGCATTCCCATATTTAGAAAGTAAACTGAGAAGGCATGGCCATGAGGCAGCAGAACAGAGAGAAAAGTCTATGTCTCAGAAAATATGGAGTTTTCAACGGTGTCCTATGGATAGTTCTTGGATCAAGTAAAATGAAGATAAAGAATTGACCACTGCATTTGGCAGCATGGAAATCACTGATGACCTGGATAGTTCCATGGAGTGGAGGAAATGAACACCTGATTGGAACAGGTTCAGGAGAGGAGTTTAAGATAGTAAGACAGTTCTCATCAAGAGTTTTATTGTGAAAGGAATTAGAGCAGTAATGGTACTAGAAGGCATTGTGGGATACAGAAGATAGGGGTAGCTTGCATTTTGTTCTGTTTTTCTTTTATTTCTTTGCATGCTTGCATTAGGTGAGATGATATATATGGATTCAAATGAGCATGCTGTAATGAAGAAAGAAAATCTGACGATGTGAGAGGCAGGGTGAGCAACTGCAACAGTAAATTCTCTTAGTAGGAAAAAAAGAGGGACTTAGTGTACAAATGTGGTGTAGGTCTTTTTTTTTTTTTTTAAGATTTTATTTATTTGACAGAAGGAAACACAGCCAGAGAGGGAAACAAGCAGTGGGAGGGAGAGAGGGAAGAAGCAGGTTTCCCTCCGAGCAGGCAGCCCAATGGGGGGCTCGATACCGGGACTCCAGGATCATGACCTGAGCTGAAGACAGAGGCTAAACCACTGAGCCACCCAGGCATCCCTGTTGTGTAGGTGTTAATTGGAGCCCTGATTGCTCATGATATGTCAATAATAATGATATGTCAAGAAAAGAGCACCTTTTGATAGACATAGGAAATGTAACTCATGGACGTTCTTTACTGATTGCTTCTATGTTTTCCATGAATCAAGAAGAAATCATCCATCCGATGAATGTGAGGACCGGATGCTGAATGTTTGGGGAAAGAAGGGTGAGGACAAAGCATCTTTGATTTCTCAACGATTTCAAGGTACCTCCCACCTCAGGGCCTTTTCGGTTCTTTTGCCTGGAACTCTTTCCATATGTATTTGCATGATTAATTTTTTCTTGTCAGCTCAGATACAATCTCCTTAGGAGGCCTTCCCAGACCATCCCATCTAAAGTAATGCCTCATTTCCCTCCTCTGGTTATTTATTTATTTATTTCCTTCTTCCTTCCTTTCTTTCTTTCTTTCTTTCTTTCTTTCTTTCTTTCTTTCTTTCTTTCTTTCTTTCTTTTTTTTTAAGATTTTATTTATTTGACAGAGAGAAACACCGCCAGAGAGGGAACACAAGCAGGGGGAGTGAGAGAGGGAGAAGCAGGCTTCCCGCCAAGCAGGGAGTCCAACGCGGGACTCGATTCCGGGTCTCCGGGATCATGACCTGAGCCAAAGGCAGTTGCTTAACCAACTGAGCCACCCAGGCACCCCACTCCTCTGGTTATTTCTTTTGCAAAATTCTGTATTATCTTCCTCAGAGCATTTTTCACGGTCTGAAATTTTTTATTTATTTGTTTTCTCTACCTCATCCTATCTAGAATATAAATTTTCATGAAGTCAAGAGTTTTGTCCTCCTTTTTCCTTAGCACTGCAAACAGAACCTGGTAGGTAATAAATGCTCAGTAAGTATTTGTTTAAAGATTTTAAAAATTTACTTCTCAGAGATAGAGAGAGCACAAGCATGGGGAACAGCAGGCAGAGGGGGAAGCAGGCTCCGTGCTGAGCAAGGAGTCCAATACCGGATTCCATCTCAGGACCCTGGGATCATGACCTTAGCCGAAGGCAGATGCTTAATGACTGAGTCATCCAGGTGTCTCTATCCTCCATAAATATTCATGAATGACTAATACAACATTAAAGCAATATTACCAAATAAGTACTATTATCACCATGTTACTGTCTTAAAGGGGTCAAATGATTTGCCCAGGGTCACACAACAAGTTTGGAATAAAGGGGTTGGAGGTGATTCAAAGCCAGGCAATCTAACACTAGCACCTGCATTCTTAGACACTATATGGAAGAGCAACTAGAAAAAGATACTGACTTCTGGCTACTAAGACGTTGAGAGCTTGATTAAGAAAAAAAAAAAAAAGCACGGGCGCCTGGGTGGCTCAGTTGGTTAAGCAACTGCGTTTGGCTCAGGTCATGATCCTGGAGACCCGGGATCGGGATCGAGTCCCACATCGGGCTCCCTGCTCGGCAGGAAGCCTGCTTCTCCCTCTCTCGCTCCCCCTGCTTGTGTTCCCTCTCTGGCTGTGTTTCTCTCTGTCAAATTAAATAAATAAATAAATAAATAAATAAATAAATAAATAAAATCTTAAAAAAAAAAAAGCAGGCCTGTGGTTGTGCCCCCAATTTATATAGTTTAGAGCAATCTCATTTCATTGATATTGTAAAAATAGGAATCTTAAATGTCATAAATATGTGAAATAAATTTTAAAAATATTGTGCTTTAGGGGTACCTGGGTGGTTCAGTCGGTTAATCATCTGACTCTTGATTTCCGTTTGGGTCATGATCTCTGGGGTGTGAGATGATGCCCCACATCAGGCTACTCCTGGGCATAGAGCCTGCTTGAGATTCTCTCTGTCTCCCTCTGCCTCTTCCCCGCCCCCCAACTCACTCATGGGCTCTCTTAAAAAAAAAGTATATATACAAAAATATATGTGGTCCTCAAAATAAGAATCTCATTAATTAATAATTGTTTTTTGCTATTCCTTTGCTTTTTCTCCTCCCTTTCTTTCTTCCTTTTCTCCTTCCTTCCTTTCATTCCTTGAGGAGCCCCAGGACTGCTCCATGATGGCAATGGTATATGTGCTGCCGAAGCGAGCACATCCATGATGGCAATGGTAATAGTGATGACAATTTGGAGAGGTAGGCTATTTAGGAACTACAAGCAGTGTTTTGATGACTCAGGTGTCACGTTTCCCATATGAACCCATGACATGACTGGCAATGGTTTGTGGAATGTTGACAAGATGGCAGGCTGAAGCTTGTGGTTGCGGAGTCTGGAGTGGCACAGCATGAGTGAGTGATTGCTAATTTCTGAGAATTATAGGTATTACCACTTCAGGAGAAATCCAGGCAACAGAAGTTTCTCAAAATTTTAGTACCTATGAAGTGCAACTTCTCTAATTCGGTTACATTTGTCTTAATATCTAAGTCTCCCTAATTAACATGGCTACTTCTTCCTAGTTCATGTCAGTCAGATGTAGAATTTCCACTTATTATGTCCTTTTGAGCTGCTATAACAAAATACCACAGGCTGGGTGTCCTATAAAGAACAGAAGTTTATTTCTCATAGTTTTGGAAACTAGAAGTGTGAGATCAGGGTGCCAGCACGGCTGGGTGAGGGCCCTCTTCTGGGTCCTACCTTTTTGTTTGTTTACTCAAAAAGTGGAATGGGGGGACGCCCGGGTGGCTCAGTTGGTTGGGCGACTGCCTTCGGCTCGGGTCATGGTCCCGGAGACCCGGGATCGAGTCCCGCATCGGGCTCCCTGCTCCGCAGGAGGCCTGCTTCTCCCTCTCTCACTCCCCCTGCTTGTGTTCCCTCTCTGCCTGTGTTTCTCTCTGTCAAATAAATAAAATCTTTAAAAAAAAAAAAAAAGTGGAATGGGGTGCTGAGCTTGTGGGTTGTCTCTTTTTTTTTTTTTTAAGTTTTTATTTATTTGACAGAGAGAAACACAGCCAGAGAGGGAACACAATCAGGGGGAGTGAGAGAGGGAGAAGCAGGCCTCCCGCTGAGCAGGGAGCCTGATGTGGGATTTGATCTTGGATCTCTGGGATCATGACTTGAGCCGAAGGCAATCGCTCAACCAACTAAGCCACCCAGGCACCCCTGTGGGTTCTCTTTTTGTTTATTTTATTTTGTTTGGGTTTTTTTTTTAAGATTTTATTTATTTCTTTTAGACAGAGAGTGGGAGAGGGGCAAAGAAAGAGGGAGGGGAATCTCAAGAATATCCTCTGCTGAGCTTGGAGCCTGATGTGGGGCTTGATCCCAGGACTCTGGGATCATGACCTGAGCTGAAGGCAGTCGCTTAATCAAATGAGCCACCCAGGTGCCCTAAAAAACCATTTTAAAAACAGAAGGTGTCTAATAGGGTAGGGAAGTAACCATATTCATTGAGTGCTGCATACCTGTGGAACAGAAGTATTAAAAGAAGTGCCCACAGTTCCTTCCTCTGACTCTGTAATATCAAGATTGGGAAGTTATGTAAATATGCATAAAAAACAAACACAAAGAGCCTCAGAGACAAGCTAAAGGTAATTACAGTTTTGTGGATCTAAATTGAGATGTGGTGATTCAGTTGAATTTACTAGAGTGACTGGTGGGGTGAGTTTGGATCAAAAAAAAAAACCCAAAACAAACAAACAAACAAGAGGAAGTAAGTTCTGTTGTGGAGTTTTGAAGAATGAGCAGTATGGTCTGACAGTTGGAGGTGTATCATACAATTATATGGTGATAAGTAGCTCAGTTAGGTTAGAGAAGAGATTAATATAGGGCACGAGTAAACTTCTATTTTCAATCAGACTAATGTTTATAGACCAATTTTCCTAAAATAATAATAAAATAGCTGACATCTTAAAGTTCTTACTCTTTGCCAGGTGTATACATATATATATATGTATATATGGTTTATACATGTATTATTATATGTATACATGTATTATTATATGTACACATATTTATATACATATTATTTCTTTAATCCTCATAGCAATCCTATGAGGTATTTACTTTTATTGCCTTTATTTTACAAAGTGGTTAATTGAATTGCTTGAGATCACCCAGCTAATAAAATGATGAACTAGGTTTGTCTGATTCAGAGCCTGAATTCTTATCCACTATGCTGCCTTTTTAATTTCATTTATCTAGAAAGGGTAATTCCATATGGCATAGCAAATAATTGACAATTCTCAATTAAAAAGCCATATTACTGGGTGCCTGGGTGGCTCAGTTGGTTGGGTGACTGCCTTTGGCTCGGGTCATGATCCTGGAGACCCGAGATCAAGTCCCACATCGGGCTCCCTGCTTGGCAGGAAGCCTGCTTCTCCCTCTCTCACTCCCCCTGCTTGTGTTCCCTCTCTAGCTGTGTTTCTCTCTGTCAAATAAATAAAATCTTAAAAAAAAAGCCATATTACTAAGGTGTGATAAATTTCATTCTCTAAATAGCTCTTGAATCTGTTTATCTTTCTCCACCTTAACTGTCATCACCATAGTCTAAAATGTCCTCACTTCTTACCTGGACAATTGCAGAAGCCTCCTTCTTCCACTTTTGCTTTCTTCCAATCCTTCTTCAGAATGAACTTTATAAGGGGCACCTGGGTGGCTCAGTTGGTTGAGCGACTGCCTTCAGCTCGGGTCATGATCCCGGAGACCCGGGATCGAGCCCCACATCGGGCTCCCTGCTCGGCAGGAAGCCTGCTTCTCCCTCTCTCACTCCACCTGCTTGTGTTCCCTCTCTGGCTGTGTTTCTCTCTGTCAAATAAATAAATAAATAAATCTTAAAAAAAAAAGAACCTTATAAAAAAAAAAAGAATGAACTTTATAATACACAGGACCATGTCCCATCCTTGTTTAAAACACTTCTATGGGCTTGCATCTCTCCATTTGCTTCAGTGTTTGCCTCTTCCACTAGACTGAAATTGCTATGAAGGAGGTGACTGCACCTATCTTGTTCAAGTGTTACATCTCCAGGGGTGCCTGGCTGGCATAGTCAAAGGAGCAAGCAACTCCTGATCTCAGGGTAGTAGGTTCAAGCCCCACATTGGGTGTAGAGATTACTTAATAAACTTAAAAAAAGTGGTGCATCTCCAGCACCTAGCATAGTGCCTTGTACATAGAAGCTACATAAATTTTTGTTGAATGAATGTAATCCAAATGATCCTTTAAAAAAAAGAATATTACTCATTTACATAGGAAATGTGTTAATAGTAGATAGGGAATGGGAGCATTTAAATAGGGGATAGATTTTTCCTAATTCGTAATCACATAACCTGTTTATTTTTTTTGACATCTCACGCCCTTTAGCCTGTAAGCTCCATAAGGGCAGGAACCATGTCTGTCTTGTTCCCTACTATATCCTAGCTCTATGTCAGGTTCACAGGAGGTAACCAATGAATATCTATTGTATTAATAATTTCAATTACCAATGTAAATTGAAAGCAGATGAATCAAAGATGACAAATAGTACTGGTAAGGGAAGAATTGGAACACAAAACTATAACCATAGTTATGGGAGATGTGGAGGACGAGGATTTTTTTTTTTAAGATTTTATTTATTTGACAGAGAGAAACACAGCCAGAGAGGGAACACAAGCAGGGGGAGTGAGAAAGGGAGAAGCAGGCCCCCTGCCGAGCAGGGAGCCTGACGTGGGACTCAATCCTGGGTCTCCAGGATCATGACCTGAGCCGAAGGCAGTCGCTCAGCCAACTGAGCCACCCAGGCGCCCTGAGGATTCTTTTATTTATTCAATAAACTTTCATAAGGCCCCTACCATGTGCCAGACTCTGCTAGGTAGCCTCCTCTGTCGTATAGCTTCCAGTCTAGTGATAAATAAATGGGCAGTTAAAATTCAATGAGGGATGCCTGGGTGGCTCAGTTGGTTGAGACTCTTGATTTTTGCTCAGGTCAAGAACTCAGGGTGATGAAAGCAAGCCCTACCTCAGCCCCAAACTCAGCGGGGTGCTTAAGATTCACTCCCTCTCCCTCAACAACCCTGTCCAAAGGTCATGTGCTCTCTCTGTGTCTCTCAAATAAATAAATACATTTTGTTGTTGTTGTTGTTTTAAAACTCAGTGAGAGAAATTTCCCAAGGGAAGGCAGAAAGTGTGTGCTTCAGGGAACATTTAGTAGGGGAGGACGTATAACCGACACTTGGGCTATCAGGAAAATATGACTGAATCATTAGTAACTAAAGTAAGAAGATATGGAAAGTGATGGAGCGTATTTGTGTGTGTAAGAGCTCAGAGGCAAGAGAGTTACTGGTAGGTTCTCCATAACCACCTAAGTTTCCTTGTTCACATCCTTTCATGCAACAAATTTTATTTATTTTTTTGAAAGATTTTATTTATTTGAGAGACAGAGAGAGAGGGAGAACTAGTACACATGCAGAACGGGGGGAGGGGCAGACGGAGAGGGAGAAGAAGACTCCCTGTTGAGTTGGGAGCCCTAGGGGGGCTCAGCCTCAGGACCCTGACATCATGACCTGAGCCAAAGGCAGACGCTTAACAGATTGAACCATCCAGGCACCCCTCGTGCAACAAATTTTATCAAGCCCATACCATGTGCCAGGCATCATTAGGCTATTATTAAATTTTTGTCTCATAACTAGTTGTTGCAAAATATAAATGTATATATACACATATGATTTTAAAGTCGTTAAATTTATTAAACTTTTAATTTAATTTTTTTTTTCTTTCCCTTAGTCCTTTAGGAAGACACACTTCTGGGCTGGGCACTGCCCCTCCCCCTAGAATGTGCTTTGTAGATTTTTTATACATTTACTGAATTAAGAAATACCTAATCTGACCTTAGAAAGTAAAAACCTTGGATCATTGTTTGTCGATACATCTTTCTTCCTACGATGGAAACGTTCTATATCTGAGCTGTCTGATGATACCATAACCACTAGCCATACAGACTATCGAGCACTTGAAAAGGGGCTAGTGAGATTAAAAAACTCAATTTTAAATTTTACTTGATTTTAATTTAAACGTAAATAGCCACATGTGACTCGTGAATACCGGATCGGACAGCTCAGCCTTGCATGGTAGTACAGTTGAATAGTGTGAGCAAGCCTCCACGCTTAAAAACAGATTAATAAATGGTTGTAAAATGTCTGGATTCCGGGCTGTTGAATGCTACCGACAGTAGTAAATTATTTGTGCACAGTGGCAAGCCATAATTAGCGTCTTGGTCACTGAAGACTAATAAATCTTGCATCCCGGCATTATGACAGACACCCAACGCCGCGCCGCCGGGTGAAAAGGTTGAAGGTCAAGAAACTCCACCTTAGTCTGGGCGCGCTCGCGGCAGCCTGCGATCCCGAACAGCCTCATGGACTTTGTAGTTCAACATGCCAGTGATATCACTACCTGTGCGTCACCAGAGCGTGGCCCACTGGGTCAATTTCCGGTAGCCTGTTGCTCTCTGGGAATTGTAGTCAATAGGTGCCTGCTGGACTTGGGGTTTGGTGGTGTGGAAACTACACTTCCCGGCAGGCTCTGAGATGCACAGCGCAGTAGTTCTCAGTGAGCGGGTGATTGCCTCATCAGGTGTATAGCGTGTGCTTCAGTGTCGTGGGAGGCCTTTCTGCTCCCCAAACGGAAGGGAAAGGTGGTAACTACTGCTTTGACAGGATCACCGAGGTCACTGTCGTGGGCTTGCAGAATTGGCTGGGCGGTGCCATGGCGGTGAGTTCTGGCGGGAAGAGAGTCCGCTCAGCCCGGCGGTAGAACCTGCCTCATCTGTCGGCTTTTTCCAGAAGTCAGGGGCTCCATGTGGTAGCCGTTGTCCTGGAGGGAAAAAATCCTCTAAAAAAAAAGGGAATACCTTGGCCCCCACATTACAGATGTGGATGTTGTGTGGATGTGCCTTTTCTTGCTAGCTGTTGAGTCAGGAACTGATAACCTTCATCTTTACGCCTTGCTTAGTGTTATGTGTGTTAATTTCACCGAAGTCTCTAAAACCTATTTGGAGAGAGAAGAGTAGCTAACTTTGTTCCTTTTTTTTTTTTTTTTTTTTTTTTTTTTTTTTTTTTTTTTTTTTTTTTTTTTTTTTTTAGATTTTATTTATTTGACAGAGAGAAACACAGCCAGAGAGGGAACACAAGCAGGGGGAGTGAGAGAGGGAGAAGCAGGCTTCCCGCCGAGCAGGGAGCCCGATGTGGGACTCGATTCCCGGTCTCCAGGATCATGACCTGAGCTGAAGGCAGTCGCTTAACCAACTGAGCCACCCAGGCGCCCCCCTTGTACCTGCTTTTAACCAAAAATTATTTTGCGCTTCCGCGTAAAACAGTCACAGATCTCTACATTCATGGTGTTTACGTGTGTGAGCGTTCCGTACTCAAGTACGCGGTAAAATATGTCAGGTGCCTGTAAGTGCTACAGAAAAAAATAAGAGCAGGAAGGGGAGACCATTGAGTGTGAGGGGGGGGTAGGGTTGCACTTTTAGAAGGGTGATTAAGGAAGGCTTTGCTAAGAAGGTTGGCATTGTGGCAAAAAGGAGTTAAGGAAGCAAGCCATGCAGCTTTATAGAGGAAAAGATTTGCAGGCAGAAGCAACAGTGTTAGTGAAAAGCTAAAGAAACGAGCCACCTAGGCCTCCCAAATATGGACAATTCTTGAGGAATTTTATAAAGGAGAGCGGAGGAATGGGGTAATAGGTGAAGATCAAAAGAGGACTTTCTTTCTTTTTTTTTTTTAAAGTAGAAGAAATTACACAGTGCTTGTATGCTTATGGGAATTACCCTGTAGAAAGGAAAAATTGATGTGCTGTTCCTGAATAGAGTAGAGGGGATGAGATCAGAGGCATCAGTGGCGGGTTTAAGCAGGACCACACTCATCTAGACAACAGGAAAGAAGATAGATTATGTGGGTACACATGCATGTGGGTAAGCAGGTGTGATGAGGAAGACTGAAAATTTTCTGTTCACTTCTGTTTTCTCATTGAATTAAGAGGTAAGATTACTAGCTAAAAATAAGGATGGGCAAGGAAATGTTAGAGGCTTGAGGAGAGAGGCTTGTTTAGAACACTGCTGTCAGTAAAACTTCCTGTGATAAAAGGTTCTATATTTGCACTAATTTGGTAGCCACTAGCCATACGTTGCTATTGAGCACTTGAAATGTGGACTGAATTTTAATATAATTTTAAAATTAAAAAGTTACATGGTGACTAGTGGCTATTCTATTGGACAGTATACACATTGAAATTTGAGAAGCACTAGTCTAGAAGGAATAAGTAAGTGAATTTCAGAAAGTAGTATTACTGGGCATCACTTGACATTAGTGGACATGAATTTTAAATTGAGGCCAGTCAGTATGGTTGAATTCTTATCTCCTGCCACTTTCAGCTGCCTGGTTGAAGGTAAAGAGCAGGTGCGTAGGAGGGTTGGAATTTTGTCAGGCAAGGATGGTAAAGAAAATAGTAAAAAAAAAAAAAAAAAAAACAAAGAAAAAGAAAATAGTGAAGGGGTGATTAGATAGATGGATTTAAGAGTTGGAAATAAGGACTTGGGGTGGGAGGAGACTAAGGATTAGCAAAAAAGGTCATGATCAGTAGGTCCTGTTGGGGTAGAAGAATTATTGGAGTTGGAATTCTAGCAGAGTTAAGACCAATAATATCAATAACTAACATTTCTTATGTGTCATGCTTTGTGTTTAGCATTTTATTTGAATTGTTTCATTGAGTCTTCACACTAATCTTTTTGAGTTAGGCACTCTTATTTGCAGTTTACAAATGAAGAAACCTGGGCTTAGATTGCTTAATTAACAGATCCAATTTCTCATAACTAGGGGATGATGAAAGTGGATTAGAACTCAAAGAGATTCAGTCATTTCTCAGTCACTGTGTTATCCTGCTTTCCAGGAAAATGCATGCCTTCTGACTCCTGGTCCAGGGCTTTTTTTTTTTCTGTTCCAGGTTGCTTGATGACTCCCCACAAACCCCACTCCTCCATGGTGATATCCTTAGCTAATGTGGAATTTGCAGGTCTTTCTCTTTTTTTGGTGTTTATGGGAATGGGTTTTTCAATTCAAAAGATTTTAACACATTTTTTTCTTCTTTATATGTTTCATATAAGGAAACTGGCAACATTTCTGGTAGATACAATTGTTTCACTTTATTCACTTCTTGGCCTCTGAAAATATTCATGTTTTACACTGTCATACTGGACTGAATTAAAGTTTGTTTTATTGGAAGACTCCAAAAAGGATTCCCTTTAGAAAGAATAAGTAACAATAAAAATAATAAAATGTACTGATGGCTTATTCTGTGCCATGCGTTAGTGTTTTGCATAATTTTTCAACAACCCTGTAAAATAGGTGCTATTATTATCCCTGTTGTACTGATGTGGAAAATAAGGCATTAAATCTACTCAGAGGAGAAATTAAAATTCATTTGGTTCCATTCTGGAGCCCATTCTCTTAATCATTGTGCTACCCCCAGTTGTAAGCTAATTAGAAAATTTCTTTTGCAAACCTTCCCATAAGGAAAGTTTTCTCTTTCCACAGGAAATCTTACCAGTACTGAAGTGTGTAAGACGATGAACATGTGGTAGCATGGATAGAATATTAGTTTTTATTTTATAATTAAATATATAAACACCAAACTATAATCTTCTTCATATCAGAGTAGTATTTACTTTTTACAGCTTTTGGCAGTTTTAATCTCTTTTAATTATAACCAGACTTTTAGAGGGGATCTGGGGATGTGATATAATAAACATAATAGCCAACTTAAAAAAAAACACTTTTTAAACTTTCATTTGCAAAGTTGAAATAATGAACAAAACAGAGATAATAATAGCATTAGGTACTTCCATATATCCATTACCCAACTTCAATAATAGGCAGTTCAGGGCCATTTTGTTTCATTTATTTGTCCTTTGGACCCTGTCCCTCCACCCTTAAGTATTCATTTTAGGTGAGTTCCAGGCATCAAATGTATGTGTTTGACATATTTTGTATAAGGTTATTACATCAATATGTAGTTTAGTAATTTTAATGTAATGATAACTTTTCTTAAACATAACCTCAATGCCATTTTCATAGCTATTAAAAATCACGTGATATCTAGATATGTCTTTGTGATATTGGTTGACATTGCGCCTTTACCCTGGGTCCAGCACTCTGCTAAGTTCTTCATGTATATTAACTCTTTTAATCCTCATACTAACAATATAAGGTAGGCATAATTCTTATTTTCATTTTATAGAGAGGTAGAAAAATGGAGGCTTGAAGAGTTTAACGAATTTGTCTAGGATTATATA